>PITA01008258.1:0-65983 GCA_004023965.1 Spilogale gracilis | reverse complement strand
CAGATGAATGGATAAAGAAGATGTGGTACATATATACAATGGAATACTATGCCTCCATCAGAAAGGATGAATACCCAACTTTTGTAGCAACATGGACTGGATTGGAAGAGATTATGCTGAGTGAAATAAGCCAAGTAGAAAAAGTCAAGTATCACATGGTTTCACTTACTTGTGGTGCATAAGGGGTAATATAGAAGACAGTAGGAGAAAGGAAAGGAGATGGGAAGTAGGGTAATTCAGGGAGAGAAAGGAAACATGAGAGACTTTGGACACAGAAACAAACTGAGGGACTTGGAGGGGGGAGGATGGGAGAGCCTGGTGGTGGGTACTGAGGGCACCTATTACATGAAGCACTGGATGTGGGGCATGGGCAATGAATCTTGGAACACTGAAAAAATAAAGTAAATTTAAGGTAAAAAAAGAATGGTACTGGGTCACCTGGCTGGCTTAGTTGGAGGAGTGTGCAACCCTTGACCTTGGGGTCATGAGTTCAAGCCCCATGTTGGGCATAGAGCTTACTTAAAAATAAAATATTAAAAAAATACTCAATGTTACTCTTTTGCCTTGCATAGAGTATTAAGATCAGACAATAAGAAAGTACAGATGGCTCTTTTTTTGTATCCTGAAAAAGTTGGAAGACTGTTTTCTTATCTTGTAGAAACGTTACAAGTTTACAGTTTAAACATTTCCAACAGGATTTCCCCTTCAAAACCCATCATATCTCAGCATTAACAATTGTTCTGCTCAGCTTCTATATTATAAGCTAAAAAAAAGGATAATCTTGATTTTAACACTTTAACCTCTGCATAAATTCACAACTGTTCTTCCAAGACCAAGAAAACTGTTTCATTCAGCTGACGCGTTTTCTTTATAGCAAGATTTTCTCAATGAAGAAAGCAGTTCCAGCTCTTCATCAGGATAATCATTCCACAATGCTCTTCTGTCCTTGCTGCCCTCACCAGGACACAACTTCTACACAAACCTTAAACCTCCAACCACCTGTGCTGACACTGATCGCGTGCTTGGATTTCATGGAGCTATAAAGTAGCTCTGAAAGTTCTGAATTGCTTACTCTTGGTTTCCATACTGATCTCACAGCGAACAGGTAACACAGAGTTCACAGCTTGAGGGAGTTATCTTGTCCGCCATTGTTCTATCCCTCTCCCATACATTTGACGAGCCCCGCCCATTGTCAGTGCGTGATAGTTATTTGTTGAATGAATGAAAGGTGAATAAAAGCCACAACATGAGTCCAGGGTTAATTCCTTAAGCACAAGTTAGGCTCTTGTGCTCAGTGCCATCAGAGACACAATGTGTGGCATGGTCCCTACTCATTGCTTTACAGTCTATTGGTGAGATGATACATATTCAAGCCACTAAAAATCAAACTGGAGTAAGGTGGGGGCTCAAAGGAGAGCTATAAATTAGTCTCCTGGTTCAGAGGAGAAAAAAAAATCACCTTTGGCTTTAATATTGAGGGTGATATTTGTGCTGGGCCTTGATAAATGAGCACAATTTGGATGAGAGAGACATTTACAGGAAACACAAGAATGCTGATGCAAACCTAACCTTAGTCTGCAAATTGGGGTTCTTCTTTAGAGCCAAGCCTAGAATCTTGCTAGCACTGGAGTGGAGATGTCTAGAAGAATAACCCTGACACTGAGTTTCAATTTGTCTGAGACTGTTTTAGAATTACGTACATGTTCATCAGAACTATACTAAGATAAATAACAAGAGGATATTTGCTCAACTATCTTCTGAGCAGAGTCTCACTTATGTAAGATGCATAAATTCTAGAGAGCAAGATCCAGCTGATGAGCCCAGAGCAAAGGACAATCAAAGGTCGGAGAAGAGCAGAGAAGGTGTGACTGGTCTCTTAGAGTAATGAAGGGCAGGGGTGGCGCTCAAGGGCTGACTTTAGTCCATCACCATGCACATGAAATGAAACCAGTGTGATTATGTATGTTTTGCCTATTCCTATCTGACTATACCTAAAATGTACACATAAAAGGAAGGGGTCTCACTGAGGAAAAACCAGATACCCGAGTTTGATACAAAGAAGATATGATAAGACTTTTTAAAAAAAATGATCAGTTCTGAGGGAGAGAGGATCTGTATGCTAATGAGCTACATTAATCAGAAAGAACTGGAGGCAATAGCTGAGATATATAGTTTGGATATTTTATTAAAAACCTGGTAAGAGGAATTTCCTTTGGATTAAATGAGAAGTTTTAATTATTCATATGCCCCACTAATAGGAAATTTTAAATTAAAACTTTAGGTGTATGAATCCAATTTAAATAATTCAAACTGCTTTCATTAATCCTAAGCCCACCTTAGAAGGATTTTTTTTTCAAAATAATATATTTGTGAATCTATCCCTAAAGTATAAAGCATTTCACATGTATCATTTGATGAGTAAAATAATCCTATGAGGAAGGTAGCTAAATCAGAATATATCTCAATTGTAGAGAAATAAAAGTAAAAACATTTAGCATCCAAATTATCAAAAGTCATTGGGCTATTTTTAAAAATACTTTATTTATTTATTTGAGAGAGAGAGATTGTGAGCAGGATGGGAGGGATAGAGGGAGAAGCAGCCTCCCCGCTGAGCAGGGAGCCCAAAGCAAGACTCAGTCCCAGAACCTTGAGATCATGACCTGAGCAAAGGCAGACACTTAATGGACTGAGTCACCCAGGCAGTCATTGGGCTATTTAGTCTTAAATCTGGGATGTCAATCCTATTTAAGCAGTAGCTTATCTCTTATTGATGCAGGTATGGTCAGGGAAATAAACTTTAGCAGACAGATGGCAGAGGACACTTACATGCCACCAACTCAGAAAATCTGTGCCTGGCATCCTGTAAACTATCATCTGGTAGAGGTTTCCCACCAGCATCACTGGTGAGCTTGAACATCAGGCAGTAGCTGGAGTCACTATGGCCAGAGGCCCAGTCCCAGTGAAACAAGCTTCAAACCCCAGGATTCCATCTAAACCTGAGACTTCTGGTTGCCTACCTCATTATATATTCATTCTTTCCTCTTCCTTCCTAATAGAAACATTGATTTATATTGTGGTGTGTGGCTGCCCGAGATATAACCAATATATTTCCTCAGCTTTAGCCAATGAGATATACATAGAAAGGGATGACAAGTTTTAGGAAATCTCCTTAAAAGATTTCTCCTTTCTGATCTCTACCTGACTGCCTGGGAAAATGCTATGACTGATGGTGCTATAGTCGCCATCTTGGACCATGAGGTTGAAGGTCCCATACCCTATGCATGATAGAAGGAGGAACTAAAAAGTCACCTAGCAGATACCCAGTGATTTTATGAAGCCACCATCCCAGCCCTGGATCACTTATCTCTATACTTTGCTTTCAAGTAAGAAAAATAAACTGCTACCTTGTGTTAGCCATTGCTTTTTTTTTTTTTTTTTAACACATAGAACTCAACCAAATCCTAATAAATATGCCAACTCCTAAAAGAAATCTAGGGTTACAGTCACAGGTGGAAAGGACAGAAAATGTGGGCAGTAAGGAGAGAAACTCCCACTGTACCATTGTTGTACCCTCGATCTCATCATCTCACTTGTTTCTCACTTCTTCACAGCCTATGAACATCATTTTAACAAAATACCGCAGGCCTATTTGGGGAATCTAAAATTAATAAGAAATTAGTTATTGATTTTTTCTTATATTGTTCTTCTAAATCCTAAATTGATATTCTCAAAGCCTGGTCCGTGGACCACCTGCATTGGAATCTACTAGGGAGTCTGTTAAATCCATAGAATTCTGTACCCAAGACCAGACCTTTCACATAAGGATCTCTCTGGTGGGGCACAGGAATCTGCATTTTTAACATGCCTTCCACCTGATCCTTAAGCCCATTCAAGTTGAGGACCACTCCTGCTATGTCCCTGCGTGCCACTCATATGCCTGCCTTTAAAATTTATTTTTTTCACATCTGCATTCCCCAGTACTTTGTCCTTAGTGGACCAAAAATTGCATATGAATGAATAAATCCTATATTTGCATTTGCAAATTTTCAATTGTAAATTTTAGTCATTTACACTATCTTGTTCAATTTTTATGTCACTTCTAGGTCGCAGGGTAGAAGAGAGGGCAGGGATTGTTCTTTGTTTCAGAAACCAAAATAGATCCAAAATGATAAGTGATTTTTCTTTTCTTTTCTTTTCCTTCCTTTCCTTTTCTTTACTTTTTCTTTTCTTTTCTTTTCTTTTCTTTTCTTTTCTTTTCTTTTCTTTTCTTTTTTCTATTTTAGAGATTATAAAGAGCTGGTATTTAAGCCAAGATCTTCTCACTCAGAAGTCAAGATACTTTCATCCATCTACATCTTGTGGTCCTGGGTGATCTACTCTATGCATTCATCTGATGATCTGAAAATGCTTTTTTCTGAGAATCTCATTCATCTCAACAAAATAAATATGAATTTTATATACATTCATAATCAGCCACCAAGATAACATAGCAAACAATTTACTTTTCCTAAGGAGATAAAAGTTTATTGAATATACACAAGGGAGCAGCAGGCAAAACAGCAAAGAAGAAAGAGACTCTGTCACTAGGGGTGTGAGGGGCTATAGTTATTGGGGGAGCAAGGAGGTATGGGAACATATGGAATTTTCCTTTTTTGGTACCTGTGCCTAGTTGTAAGCAGCCCACTGGTTAGGTAGGGCCTATGACTATCTCCAGGTGGCTTGCTTAATAAGCCAGTTGGCTTTCAGCCTGGTGGTCACTGTGGGCCCTTTTCCCTTACTCAAGCTTCCATTGCTCAAGCCCCTTGTCTTAAAGCAGCCTCTATCTTCCCTACTGACAGCTCGAAAATGACAAATCTTTGGCAATTGGGTAGAGCTCGTGTTCATGCTCAGACCTTCAGACCATACCAGGCAGCCTCCCTGGTCCGAGATCTTCAGTTGTTTGGGAAGTACTAGGGTCAGACCACTGGAGGCCTAAAAAGAGAAAAGAAAGAGAAGACAGGATTCCTCCAAAAGGTAATCCTCATCTTTTTGAGGCAGGACAGTCTGGCTGGTTCCCCCAGCCTAGGACTTGGGATTCTCACCCAGGAGTAACCTCAGTGGGAAGTCATCAGTTTCCCAAGGAGGACTACTATAGTCAGTCCACCAAGGACAAGGGTGGAGAAATTTCTGGAGAATCTGGGGAGAGTCCTGGCTTGGCATGGCACCAAATGTGGGGCAGCCGGATCAGGTGGAGGCCAGTAGTGTGGCCAGTGAAAGAACTCACCCGAGGCAGAAGAAAGGAGCTAGAAGACAATCAGGTCCTTTTCCTTGTCACTGATCACCAATGGCACGTTGAGTGAAAGTCCTGTCACTGATACTGCAGAGAGAGATATCTAGAAGCTCTCGGGGTATGATTCAATATTTCAGTTCAGGTTAAGAAAAAGTCATTGAACTTCTACCAAGTGTCAGATGTTGTATTCAATATTAGGGACACAAAACCAAACAAAGCAATCATAAATACAATTCCCACCATTAGGATGGAAAAATTCTGGGTGAGTTTGAGAGCAGAGGCCTAGTTCACACAGAATGCCAAGGTTCTGAAGAACAAGTCAGGGTCCTCAAAATGGGAGATTTTTGAGCTGAGCAGGGCTGGCTGCGCTGATGTCTGGGCCTTACCCTGGCGACGAACTACAATAGGCTCTTCTGATTTTCAGCTGTGCCTTCACAATAGCAATCGTCATAAATGTGCCTCCGATGTCTAAGCCTTGGAAATATATATCTAACTCCAGAGGCAGATGCTTAGAATTGAGCTTTGAAAACTGACTCTACAGAAGCATTTCTGAGATACAAGGCCCTGCCTGCCAGAGAACCCACACAGGAAGTCACAGACAGATGGCAGGGACGGAAGCTCTAGGGAGCTCATAATGAGATTCCATATGGCATATGGAGCGGAGCTCGTGAAAGTGCTTCTAATGTCCAGAAATGAATTAACTGGCAGTCACAGGGGAATTAAAGCTTCTTTTGTGACCTTCTTGGCAGCACAGGACTCCATTTCAAATCAGTACACGATGCCGCAAGGATCAGTATGCCCAGGGAGGGAGAGCAAACCCAGAGTTCGATCAAGTCAAGTGATCAGCCACAGAACCATGACGATGTCATGGTCCAGCAGCACCGACCCTGCTGTTTGGAGAGGTACGGATGTTTTACATGAACAGATTTGGAACTTTAACGTTGGAGCGATATTCTAACTTGGGGGTGAGCCTACCACACCCTGTGGACAAAACAGGACCCTCTGCCCATTTTGGTATGACCTACAAGCTGACCAGAGGTTCTGCCTTTTCAAAGTCTTCTGGGAAAAAACAAAGGAAGAATAATATTTCATGACATATGAAAATTATATGACATTCAGACTCTTCTCGGAGCCTCTGATAGACTTGCAAGGCCTCCAGTAGTTTAACTGGACCACAGCCTTGCTCGTTTGTGTGGGTACTGGCAAGGCTGCTGGGGGCTGCCCCGACACAGCCCAGGAGTTGGGACAGAGATGGTCCAGCCTGCAAAGCCTAAAATATTTATTATCTCCCTTTATGGAAAAAGTTTGTGTACCTCTGTTCTAGCTCAATGTCAACAATTTAGAAATGAGAAACTAATGTATATATTATGTATTATATATGTGTATATGTTATATGTAATTATGATTATATAACTATTTCTCTCTCTCTCTCTCTCTCTCTCTCACACACACACACACACACACACCCCAATGGCCATAAAAAGAATGAGATCTTGCCATCTGCAACAACAAGGATGGATCTGGAGAGTACGATGCTAAGTGAAATAAGTCGGCCAGAGTAAGACAAATACCATATGATTCCATTCAGATGTGGAACCAAAAAAAAAAAAAAAAAAAGGAACAAATACACAACAGCAACAAAAGCAGAAACAGACTCACCAATACAGAGAACAATCTGGTGGTTGCCAGAGTGGAGGATTTGGGGGATGGGCAAAAGAGGTGAGGGGAGTAAGAGGTACAAACTTCCAGTCATAACATCAGTAAGTCACAGGGATGAAAAGTACAGTGCAGGGAACACAGGGAGGAGACATGAGAGACTGAGTGCTGCCATGTGGGGTTTTACCACAAAATCCCCTCTTCAGCACTGACATTGTGTACTCAGAGCGAGCATCCATTGTCTTCACTTGGTGAGGGTTCCAGAGCCCACACCGTTGCCTTTACACTTGTCTACCCACCCTCTCTCCTTACAAAGTCTGTCAGACAGGGGCAGGTCTGCCATGTTTCCTTCGGTTTCCACCTGGTCTCATGATGCTCCTATATATTTGTTGAGTTAAATGATCTCCTTCAGGAATCCCCTTTACGACTTCCAGTAGGATCTTCCTAACTGAAAGGGGGAGGGGAACTCCCCTCCTTAGCCAGGCTTACAGACTAAACCCGCAGGTGTCTGTACTTGGCTCGAACTCTTTGCTTTTCCAGGTCATGGGGCCCCTCATTCTCAGAAAATAGATCACAACTAAAAAACGTATTCTTCTCTAGTGGGACCACACCCCACATCCTGGACAAGCCCCAGACAGAGCCCCCTGGGAAACTGTCACCTCCTGCTCTACGTGGCCAAGAGTCAACCCCCTCCTGAATCACCCTCTCCCATGGGCACAGCTGCAACCCGCTCACACCCTGAAAACCCCTTAAAAGGCTCAGCCTAACAGAAACTCAGGGACAACATCTGTCTCGATGTCTGGTCCCTCTGCAATCTCAGACAGTAACTTCTGTCCTGCTTGTGTCTCTACCCTTGGTGCAGTTCTTCGCCATCTGTGTCACGGACCACTATGACACTAACATTAAAAAAGGGTTTCTCAATATAAGTTTTCACATTAATAGATATAGTCTGACAGGGTACAAACTAAGAAAGGCACAAAAAGAAATATGGTGAAAAGTGAGTTTCCTCTTAATCGATCCCTCTCCCACCTAATTCCTCCTCCCAAAAATAGATACTGCCGGTAGCTTCTTGGGTCTCCTTCTGGTAGAGTTCTATGCAGGAATAAGCCCATGTACCCTTTTCTATTTTTAATTGATGCATAGTTAGCATACAATATCCTATGAGTTTCAGGTGTACAATCGGGTGGTTCAACATTTGTATACATAGTGAAATGCTCACCAAGATAAGCGTGGCTGCCATCTGTCACCATATAACACTATTACAATATTATTGACTATATTCCCTATGCTGTACATTATATCCCCATGACTTATTTATTTTATCCCTGAAAGTCTCTATCTTTTAGTTTCCTTCCCCTATTTTGCCTGCTCCCCCCATCACACTTACATTTTTTATCAACCCCATGTTGGTGGGTATACCTTGTCTATTCAATCCAAGGACATTCTTTTTTTTTATATAATTTTATTTATTTATTTGAGAGAGAGAGAAAAAAAAGAATGAGAGAGAGAGAGGGCACAAAAGGGGGAAGTTCAGAGGAAGAAGCAGACTCTCCACTGAGAGGGAGCCCCATGTGGGACTCTATCCTGGGATTCCAGGATCATGACCTGAGCCAAAGGCAGTTGTTTAACCAACTGAGCCTCCCAGGTGCCGCATTAATTCAAGGACATTCTGAAGATTGTTTTATATCAAAGCACAAAGTGTTTACATAAGAAAACATAAGGAATTTTTTGGTAAAAAATAGCTTATCAAAATATAATAGATGATAAGATAATGTCAATGTTTCCAGACTATGTTATAGACCAGCTGTATATGTATTGGGATAAAAATCTTCACATGCTTTTTAAAATTCTCTCAGCAGGTCCTTCTTCCTCTCTTGGTCAGTGCTCTTCCAACACCCAGTAGTCCCTCCACTTTGGGATCTGGATGAAACACCACAGAACAAGGCATAGGTCCCAGCAACCTCTGGGGGCACCTGGGTGGCTCAGACCATTAGGTGCCTGCCTTCAGCTCAGGTCATGATCTCAGTGTCCAGGGATCGACCCCCACATCATGCTCTCTGCTCAGTGGGGAGTCTGCTTCTCCCTGTCATTCTTCCTCTGTGCTTTCTCAATCTCTCTCTCTCTCTCTCTCTCTCTCTCTCTCTCTCTCTCTCAAATAAATAAATAATAAAGTCTTAAAGAAAGAAAGAAAGAAAGAAAGAAAGAAAGAAAGATAGATAGATAGATAGATAGATCTGGCTCTTGCTCTCCCCTACAGACTCATTTTCTGCCATTCTTATCTTTAAATTTCACGAGCCATCAAGGCTGACCTACCTGCATTTCCCAGAGCTCTCTTCAACCTCCTGCTTTTCACAGACTGTCCTCTCCACCTGGTAAACTCTTGTTTGTCCTCAAGCCAGCATCCTGTGTCCCAATTATATCCTCTGTGAAGCTTTCTCTGACCCCCTTCCACGTAGGGATTTCTTTTTCCATAATCTACCTCTGTTCCAAATGTGTGACCACTGTAGCAGTTACCATGCTGACTTTGTTGGCACTTCTGTCTCTCCCTTGGCCTGTAAGCTCTCTGAAGACAGGAATCCCATTTTTCACCTTTGTACCTCCAAGGCTATAAAAAATCATCAACGGTTGTATCAAAGCTACATCATCCTTGCCTCCAGGGACATCAACAGGCAGCCGGCTTCGTGGATTTGGTGCCCTTCTTTATGAACAGCTAAAGCTTTTATCCATATACCAAATATTTTGTTCCATGAATCTGTCCAATTGAAAAAAAAATAGTACCATGTATTCTTTTTTTAAATTTATTTAAAGATTTTATTTATTTGAGAAAGAGAGAGAGAGAGCATAAGAGGGGAGAAGGTCAGAGGGAGAAGCAGACACCCCATGGAGCTGGGAACCCGATGTGGAATCTCAATCCCAAGATTCTGGGATCATGACCCGAGCTGAAGGAAGTTGCTTAACCAACTGAATCACACAGGTGAGCAAAAGTAGCATGTATTCTTAAGAAAAGTGTGAGTCAGTTGGGACAGACCTGAGATACCTTTATGTTGATTTATCTTGCCCAAGTCATTCCAACTTTCTGAGCTTCAACTTCCTCTCTGGTCAAGTGACTATAATAATACTTACCTCCCGGGGTTGCTTGTATTGATTAACATGTCATAACACAGGGACTTACAGTGTCTTTCCTGTACCTGGAATAGGGAGGATGATCAGAGAGTGTTCCTTCTCTTACCTTGACCTCTCTCTACTGCTCTCTCATTAACGTACCGCCCATGTCCATGTATACATCATGTGGTCTCTTTTCATTCCGAGTTTCGAGACTTATAATAAAGCTTTATGTAGAGTTCACTCTATGCCAAGCAGCATTTTCTGTACTTTACATATGTTGACTTAGTTACTGAAGTTGCTTAGAGCTATGCCTTCAGGATGTTACCCTTTGATGGTCTCAGTTAACTCTCAAAGTATTGAGGTGATAAATAATGTTTATATGTTATCTAGAGTTCCAGTGATGATGTGCAGGCCTAGAGAATTCCCAAGAACAGTGGTGCCTTACCCAAAATAAAGAATAAGCTCATATGTATGGGCATCTGTAAAGTTGCAACTACCAAAAAATGATTTTGGAAAAAGTTGATATTGTTATTTTTTGAAAAGTTTATTTAATTATTTGAGAGAGAGAATATGCATAGGTTGGGGGGAGGGGCCAGAGGGAGAGACAGAATCTCAAGCAGACCCCTTGCTGAGTGTGGAGCTGGGCACAGGGTTCAGTCTCTCCACCCTGAGATCATGGCCTCAGTCAAAATCAAGAGTTGAATGCCCAAAAAACTGAGTCACCCAGGTGCCTCTTGATATAGTTATTTTTAAAAACACAGAAATGGGTACCAGTCATGGTGGTGATAGGTTGGTAGTTACAGGCTGGCCTTTGTGTTGACTTTTAACTGCTTGGAGTAAGGTGGGAGGGAGAAAAAGGAGTCCCAAAACCTGTCTGATGCTTAGAGCTTGCGGTGTTACGTGGCCCTTCCCATTGCCAATGACAGCTGTTTCTCAAATAGCACCTGATGGTCAATAGCAGAGGGCAGTTCCCAGGCAAGGCCTTTAACCTAGAACTTGGAAATTTCCTTCAGCATACAGAAAAAACTATATTTCTGATGTGGTTTTAGCAGACTTGGCCAGAGCTGCTGTAATAGACATAGCTGCAGCTCTTATCTTGCAAAACCAAGAAGTCTGTGGTTTCCTAATTCCTATTTCTCCTCTTCTTCTTTCTCCAGCCATTTCATTGCTTGCTTGTTGCCAACAGTTTATTGGCTACCCAATAGCCATCGCCCCACTTCTTCTCTAACAGAACTTCAGCTGGCAGAAATCCACTCATCACAGGGAGGGAGGGAGGTATACATTCCTATCCCAGATGATTCATCGTGTGCTGTCTAAATCATCATGTTGTCCCATTCCCCTTTGGTAATGTCGGGTTAGAGGTGGACAAATGAGGCTGTTCTGGCTGAAGAGATGTAAGGAGATGTTGACTGGGGGTGTGTGGTCCCTATCCCAGACAAAATGACAGAACCTCAGAAGAATACTGTCTCTATGCACTACTCTCACCCTCATTCTACCCTGGAAAGCTGATGTGAAGCCAAAATACCGAAAGCTGAGGCAGCCATCTTGTAACCATGAGGTCACCAGAACAAGAATGAGAAGCCAATAGCTGGGAATGTCCTTCTTTGGAGGGAGTTGGGATGGGGGGAGGGGTAATCCTTGATGACATCATGGAGCTTCAGAACAAACCCTGGAATCACCTCCAGACTTCTTGTTAAATAAAATTCATTGTCCTTAGAGTTCAGCTACCATTAACCAGCTTTGCTGCTCGTTTTATCCCTAAACACCTCTAAATAATACATTGCCTCCCCCATAGCACTTTCTATGTTGTTATTTATCAAAGATGGAAGATCAGGAATATGTAGGATGATGAGATTTTATGATTGTTTTTCACTCTCTTTTCTCCATTTTCCCTGTTACACAAGTAAGAGGAAGCTGCTACGGCTTTATAAACAATCTTCCGAACTCATGATCAGCTTCTTTAATTCTCTCCCCTTTCACAAGTTCTAGTTCTTAATACTTGTTCAAAACACTATTTTCCAAAATAGAGCCAAAGCTGTGGGGAAAGTCTTGCATCCCAGCTTCTCTCAGTGAACATGCTCAGCTGTCATCTCTGCAGACAGTTCTGACTAGCATTGCATTACATTAGCATATAGGCAACTTCGGTTCCATCTCAATGACCCCTTTTTGATCCCAGAATGCAGCAACCACTGATGACAGTTATCTGTGTCTCTCCCCTCAAGTTCTTAGGGAAAATTCTGATGAGCGGCTGGCAAGCTCTTCCCCTGGCCCCCGTGGGTCAGTGGCCACCCACGGTCCACTCTGCCCTTATGCTTCTGATTCACGTGATACAGACACGGGTGCCTAAACCTGGCTCCCAGATAGAGCATCAGGGATGGGGTCTGTTAGTAGGACAAATAACGAAACAAGACCTGCAATAGGTCTCATTTAGTTGGTCATGTTCATCTAACATTAACAAGACTCT
Organism: Spilogale gracilis; assembly: GCA_004023965.1. NCBI lineage: Eukaryota > Metazoa > Chordata > Mammalia > Carnivora > Mephitidae > Spilogale > Spilogale gracilis. The sequence goes on along the minus strand of PITA01008258.1, from coordinate 53,489 downwards.
CGTGCATTTATAGGACATCAGTCGACAGGAACCTACAGTCATACTTTGTATCCTGATCAAAGGGAAAGGTATTGAGGGTGTGGTAGATGAAATAACGAGCTGCCCAAAGTGCCCAGAACCTGTGAATATGTTACATGACAAGGCAAAGGGAAATTAAGGTTATTAATCAGCTATTTTACAACAATGAGATTGTGTTGGATCATCTGGCTGGTCTTTTTTTTTTTTTAAGATTTTTATTTATTTATTTGTGAGAGAGAGAGCCTGCAAGCGAGCATAAGCAGGGTAAGGAGTAGAGGGAGATGCAGACTCCTCGCTGAGCAGGGAGCCTGATGCCAGGCTCCATCCAAGGACCCTGGTATCAAGACTTGAGCCAAAGACACTCAACTGACTGAGCCACCCAGGTATCACTGGGTGGTTCTTAGATGTGGAAAGTGAGCTAGAGGAGTCTGAGTGATGTCACACTGGCCATCCCTGGCTCTGCAGATGGAAGGGAGACATGCATACAGAATGCAGGTGGCTTCTAGAAACTGGAAACCGAAAGCAAACAGATCCTTTCCTAGAGCCAGAAAGGAATGTGGCCTGCCAGTATCTCAGCTTTGGCCCACTGAGACCCATGTTGGATTTCTAACCAACAGAACAGTAAGATAGTAAACTTGTGTTGATTTAAGCCACGAAGTTTGTGTTAATTTGGTAGAGCAGCGATGGGAAATTAATCCAAGGGGCAGAATGAGTGCTAACTTCTATGTGCTAGCATAGCTCTTCTCTTTGGTTCCAGACAACAAACCCAAACAACAAAACTGCAGATAGCGTTGTTCTCCCTCTTCTTCTCAAAAACAGTGTAGGCTAAGAACTTAACACCAGGGCTGTTTGATTCCGGAGCTGGTGTTCTTTCAAGCAAGCACAGATGCCTCTTCCGGTGCAGTCATTCGCAAACTCAGCTGTGCTTTGGTTTTGCCTGGCATCTTTCAAATATACTGGTTCCTGGCACCTGTGCCCAAACGTTCCCATTTAACTGATGTAGTGTGTAACTGGCCATCAGGAGTTGTAAAATCTCCTGCAGTTGCTTCTAACGTTCAGCCCAAGTTTGGCAATCAGGATTCTGGAGAAAGGTATATAACATTTTGATGTTAAATGGTAACAATTCAATCACTTTTCCTTTTAGAAGGAACTCCTTGGGGCACCTGGGTGGCTCCGTCAGTAAGCATCTGCTTTCGGCTCAGGTCATAGTCCCAGAGTTCTGGGATTGAGCTCCGCCATCAGGCTCCCTGCTCGGCAGGAAGCCTGCTCCTCCCTCTCTCACTCCCTCTCTAGCTGTGTATCTCTGTCAAATAAATAAATAAAATCTTTTTTAAAAAACTGAAGGAACTCCTTTTTTTCAGTGGTTTCCACCTGGGTTGCCCAGTAGAATCACCTGGAAAGCCATTAGGGTATATTTATGCTTGATCTCACCCTCATAGATGCAAATCCAATGGGTCTGGAGTAGGACCAGGATAGTTTAAATCTTCCACGATGACTCAGAGGTATCATCTGGACTGAAACCCCTGCCTTGGGAGAACACAATGGAGCCCTTGCCAGCGGGAAGCCTTTCTGTCTTGTGAATCGCTCTGAAAACACTAGGTGCTGGTGAAAGTAAAGAAGATTCTCATAGCAAAGCTGATTCCTCCACTACGCAGCGGGGATGTTTCAGGGTAAATGTTTCCAGCTGTCCCCAACAGGAAATGTTTACACATATTTGCAGAACTTCTCCATCAGCATTGAGCAAGATGCTGTTTTTGAAGAACAGTCAAATGAACCCTTGTAACCTAGGATTCATAAGAAATACAAGAGTTTGTTGAAGGTGCTTAAAAATAGTGCTATGAAGCTATCAGGAGCTGCTCTCAAGCACGCTGGGTGGGCAAGACTGTTGTGTTTAAGGACTAAGCCAGCCTGTCAGGAGGGCCACAGATAAGGATACGTGCATGGGGCTCAGTTATCTCCCCACTGCTTTCTCATGACAACAGGGGAAAACCGCAATTCAGGGGAAAGTTATAGCAGCTGGCACCTTAACACATCGAGTGTCAGTCACAGTAGGACACCCTGACATTGTGTGACGCCTGATAAAATACAACGTGACGTGCTCAGGGTCACCTGTGTGGTATTTCTTGCCAGAAATGTGTAAGTTGAATCTTGTCAAACTTCCGGACCTACCTTGCAGCTGTCAAGAGATAACCCGGACGAAAGGAACAAGGTGAATGACGCCACGAGGAAAATTCAGAGCATGGAACATTCTACAAGAGATCTGGCCTTGTCTCTTCCAAAATGCAAAGCAAATCAATCAATCAATCCATCAATCACGCAATTCTTTCGGCATAAAAAAGAATAAAGAAAAAAAAGAAGAAAAAGAAAATAAAGAAATGTAACCACCAGATGCAATGCCTTCATTAGAACCTGAAGGGGTGGAGGAAAAAGTGATCTTTACGGATGAAAAACTGACTTACAGAAAGGTTTCCTGGAGAGTGATTTCAAGGTCAGGATCCAAACTCACACTTTCAAGGGAGCCACAGACCATCAAAAAAACTTGGCTCGAAATGCTTTTCAGATATAGCATTACCTAAAACCACATTTAAAAGAATTATTATCAGAGCCAGTTTGTTTCAGAAAATCCTTCTCACCGTGCATCATCACACTTTGTGTCTGGCCTGAAGGGCATTCCTGCTCTTGCATAAGGACTGTATTCCCTGCTTTTGACCATCAGTGACAGTCAGCCTTCCTCAGGCATCACACCCACCCTCCAGAGGGCAGCGGGTTGCGGGCCATGGAAGAGACAGTGTCGATGAAAGGCCGACTTCCAAGCTTGTGTGTGCAAGGTAGGCTTTTGAAGAGGAATTTCAGTACATGCATTGTGGCATGCTGTTTTAGAAAAAAATCAATTATGGTGCTGTGGGAAACAAAGGCAAAAGAAAAATTATTAAGTTTCCTACTACTTAACAGTCCATTGACAAGTCCTTGAAACAGGCAGAAGGACCTTCCTCCAGGGACTCAGCTGCCTTGATGTTAATACTTTGCTAAAGGTGAAGGGCAATCTTAGCCCAACCCTCCAGGATCCTGTAAGTCTACTTTAACATATAAAAATTCCTTTGGAAACCTCCTTTATCTCTACCCCCAAGATACATGCTGGCAATCATCCCCCAAACATATGGTCCTCCAATATATATCTGAAGGGTCTCATAACTCAGTTTGTTTTAGAGAGTAATAAATGGCCTTTTCCCAACAAGAGCTAGCTCCCTCAAACTGTGCTTCCAAAATTCCTTAGAGGCTTACACTATCCCGAACCCCCTCTTGACTTGAATATATATGTTGGGCCGCTCCTTGTGACCCCAGGGCACTCCTTTCTGCCCATGGGTCCTGTCCCCAGGCTTTATAATAAAACCGCCTGTTTGCACCAAAGACAGCTCAAGAATTCTCTCTTGGCAGTCGGCTTCGAACCCTAACGTCTCTCCTACATCAACATCACGTTATGTTCACACATTACTGTGTTTTCTTTTACAGATGTATCTAACAGAAGTGAGAGGACATGGTGGGTCCAGCTAGTGTCCTGAAGGTGAGGGCTCCTCCAACAAGCCTCAGGAAGGCTATTTAACTCCAGAATCCAAAGGGTATGATTGAAAAAGAAGTCATCCTTTGACATGGCCTGCACTTGCATGACCACTTCTAGGAGCCTAGCAAAACAAACAAACAAACAAACAAACAGTGAGAAAAAGCTGTAAGAATGACTTCTATCTCTCACACTCCCAGAGATCAAATCTTGAAGAGGGGTTTTCTAGTGCGGAGAGATTAGGAATAGAGATATTTATACAAATGTTGTGGAAATCAGTCTCGGCCTGATAGAAACACCAACTTTTTCCCCCAGACAACTGTAAAGTGTGGAAAAGCTATATTCGAGAATGTGAGAAGAGCTAGCTACTTGTTAATCTGGTTATGGAAAGATAGACTTGCCTGAAGCCATCTCAGGCAACTGCTAGTTGCCTACCCCATAATTATTCCCTTTATTCCTAGGGCAATATGGTGATTCATAATTAATATATTTATTTGGCCTTCATCCATAGTTCCTGGCTCACACCTCCCAAAACCCTTTGAATCTCCTGAGTGTAAGAGCAATGGGAAGTGATCTTGTTCTTAGGTCCTAAAAAGCTTCAGATCCATTAAGATGAGATGGGTGTCTTGTTATTTGTAACAAGCCTCTTTCCACCACAACTGAGTTTATGTTAATCAGGGGGGGAGGGGACTGATTGCCAGCAAAACCAACCAAGAATTAGGGATTCGAAATTTCATTCCCACCTCCTGATTTCCAGGGAGGGGAGAGGGGTTGGAAATTGAATTAATTGCCAATGGCCGATGATGATTGACTCGATCATATCTACTAGGTAAGGAAGCCACCATGAAACCCCAACCGACAACGTTTGAAGAGTTTCCGGCTTGGTGACCATGTAGATATGCAGGGAGAGTAGCTCACCTGGAGAAGACATGGATGCTCCACACCCTTTCCCACATACCTCTCCCTCTGTACCTATCTCTTTCATCTGGCTATTCCTGAGTTACATCCTTTTCTAATAAACCGGTCATCTCGTAAGTAAAGGTTTCTCTAAGCTATGTGAGCCACTCTCACAAATTAATAGAACTCAAGGAGGGGTTGTCGGAACCTCTAATCTACAGCCAGTTGCTTAGAGGTACAGGTGACACCCTGGGCTTGGGCATGTGACTGAATTCTGAAGGAGGCAGGGGTGGGAGGGTGCTGATTATCTGCTGGGACTGAGCCCTTCACCTGTGGAGTCTGATGCTGTCTTCCAGGAGGTGGTGTCAAGATTGAGCTGAGTTATAGGACATCCAGCCGGTGTCTGAGATTTGCTTGATGAGGTGAAGGGAAAAAGCCCTCCTACACATGTTGAAATTAGGTCCCAGAACACTTCTACTTCACTCACAGAGCCCAAATTTTCTGTATTGTTGGACATTCACATGTTACATTGGGCACTCCCCAGCCTCAGGGGCATCAGTCCCAGCAGATGATCTAATGATTAATCTAAGATGACTACTATCATTTGGATTCCTTCAAGAGTAAGGAACCAGGATTTGGGGAAGTGATCCCAGAAACTGCCCAGAAACATAGTTTAAGAGATTGAAGAAAATGGTGTAGAGCTCCAAGGCCAAAGCTCTGATCATGGTAGGTATTGATCTGCCGTAGCTATCATCATTGTGACGTTGGTATAACTCTGTCAGGGCTGACCACAGCCCTGTAGGATCCGAGAGATATGGTGCTAGAATCGATGATTTCCTGATGGTGGGCTCATTTTCAACATGCACTAGAATCTGCTGTGCTTAGGGCCAACTAGCACATTTGAAACCCGTAGCAACAGTGTTGATTCATGGCAACAAAGAATAGCATGCCAAGGAAGAAAGAAGTAACAGCAGGAGTGGACTTGCTCAGTGGTGATGGGGCAATTGCCCCCTGAGGGCAGGGGGAAGCACAGAGATGCTGTTCTGTGTGAGTAGTTTCCCTGTGCTTAAGGGATTTTATTTTATTTTATTTTATTTTATTTTATTTTATTTTATTTTATTTTATTTTATTTTATTTTATTTTATTTTATTTTATTTTATTTTGTTTTGTTTTGTTTTTGCTTCATGGAAATTTTAAGACATAACTATGACTCTGGTAAAGGGTGGGAGAAAATGAGAAAGGATTTGGGTTTAGCACTAAAAATCCATGCCGCACTGTGGAATTGCTCCACCAAACCTTTTCTCACTTTTCTGCATGTAATGAAGCTCGGGCTCTGGGACCGAACTGGACACTACATTTCCCAGCATCCCTTGCAGCTATGTGTGGCTGTGGAATCAGGTGGTCACCAATGCAGGGTGAGAGCATGCTACATCCACCACTTTCGTTTAGAGGGAATTGCTGTCTGGTACTATTTCTCTTCCTCTTCCTAGAAGTTGGATCTTCTCTTGACCCAGCTTTGACCACACGGAAGAGGGCGCCTTTTATTCTGAATGTTAACTTAGAAAACCATGTCCCTTCCTAAAATAAAAGCCCAAAGTTCAGCATGCCAAAGGGTAGTCAATATCTTAAAAAGCTACCAATCATACACACAGGCGTGGTTAATGCGACATTTATGTTTATTTCCTTTGTGTAGGTGGGCTGACAGAGAGTTGATGGATGTGGTGATGATACGCACACACGACGTCCGGTCCACAGCTTGGTCAGTCTTCCTCTTCCTCCTTCCCTGCTCACTCCCAGGCACTACGGCATTGACCTCTGCTACCAAGATTCTTCTCTGTTGTCTACAGGAGGTCAGGATCTCCTCCAAACTGTGTGCTACTGCCTGCGAAACCCAGGTCAGTGTTGTCTCAAGAGAGGCAAGAGAGAGGTGCCCAGTATTCAGTGACAGCAGGGAAGGCAGGGCTCTTATGCAAAATGGGATCACAAGGGGACTGGGAATTACACGAGGATCACCTCCGATACCAAGCGCCTTTGCTGGAGCTCTCTCTGATGCAGACAATTTGTTTACAGTTTATCACAGGGAGGTGTAAACACACCATTGAAACAGGTTCCCTTTGGTGCAAAGGGAGAGTGAAACAGAATGTGCCCCTCCCATGGAGTGGCAGCAAGATTCTGAGCAATCATAGGGCTGGGTGGTCCTGCCAGCCTGGACTGACAGGAGAGAACAAAGGCTCTTTCCTTCTTAAGCCACCGCATTTCTTTCTTTCTTTGTTACAGCTGCTTACCCTTTGTCCTGGCAAAGATACTAAGACAGAGTGGGTAGACATTTCCTGAGGGGTACCTGAGTGGCTCAGTTGGTTAAGCATCTGCCTTTTGCTCAAGTCACGATCCGAAGGGTCCTGGGATCAAGCCCCACGTTGGGCTCCATGCTCAGTCGGATGTCTGCTTCTCCCTCTGCCCCTCCCCCGTGTTCCTGTGCGCTCGCTCTCTCTCTCTCTCTCTCTCGCTGTCAAATAAATAAAATCTTTAAAAAAATTTACTGAATAAATGAATGAACACATGAGTAAAGTGTAAGTGAGTCTGGATCTCCTCATCCTTCTAGATTAACGAAGCATCCGGTACTGTTTTCTTTCATCTGTTTTTGGAAGAGCATGTCCCCAAAGACAGCTCCAAACTGACAAGAGACACACTGAGTCACACTGCGCCTGGAGGGGAGTGTCAGCTGTGGAGTGGGGAGCCGGACCCGCCCCTGCCTCATACAGCAGGGCCCCTGAGAAACTAGGGCAGGAACTCCAGCCTCCAGGTGCTCTGGGGAATGGGCACAACAGCATCACCAGCCCTCCCAGCACAAATGTGCCTGTGTCGGAGATTTCGGAGTGACAAATTAAAGAACATGGCAAAATAAAGACTCTTTACAAATGTGAAGTCTCTACTTTGTATGCATATTGCACTTGTTGTGTGTGCCATTGACATTTACCCCCCTTCTTCTGGGTGATGAGATCGTCTTGCCCGCTCCACGCACAGTTAATAACAAACAACAATCCTAGTTACTGACGTCCTCGTCCCTGCCACCTTCTACCGCAGGAACATTTGTAGTCAACTCTAGGAGGCAGAAGAGAACATCATTTCGAGACCTATCTAATCAGGTCTCAGGGTAAAAATAGTCTTTTCTTGGCTGTTGGCTCTTTGATGGAACCACTGCAAGATAAACACTGGAATGGTGGATTTCTTGGAAGAGTACATGGGTTGTTAAGAGGAAGGGGGAAAGAAGGTGAGCCAGCAGCCAGTAGGATGCGTGGGCTGTTTGATGAACCAATGAGAACAGTTTATGGGCTTTACCAGCATAGAACCAATGGGCTCTAAATACCATCTCAGGCTTAGAGACCATGGGAATGAGCCCCATTTCCTATGTATGACAAAGTGGCTGCTTAATGGCTCCCTTGACTAGAGAGGGCACAGGGTACATTATTGGAAAAATAGTCTGAGAGCACGTGGTCTGATTACCTGTTCCAAAAGTGATTGGTGGCAATTCTAAATTGTGAACTTCTGTCTTCTCTAAACCACTCCAAGGTTAGGTTTCTTTGTTTCAAGAGCTCAGCTTTTAACAAATACACTAGACAGGACAGGTTAAGCCCCTCATCAAGCCGATGCGGAAGCATGTGCGTGTGCAAGCTTAGTTCGTGGGTGAATTTAGGGAAGTCATCAGGGGGTCAGGGAGGGTGAGGTATCAGAGAGGATGGTTTTAGAATGGCAGAGGAAAAAGAGGGTAAAAATATATGCGTGGCCTGGGACTGGAAGGAGAGAGAGAATAGGGAACTCTGTTCCTCCCAGTAAGCAGGTTTGCAGCTCTAGTAATAATACTAACTCACAGTCACAGGGTGTTTACTTTGATTAGGAACTTTTAAAAAAATATTTTATTTATTTATTTGAGACAGAGAGTGGAGGGGGAGGGACAGAGTGAGAGGGAGAAGCTGACTCCTCACCGAGCGGGGAGCCTGATGCAGGGTCGCAGGACCCCAAGATCATGACCCAAGCTGAAATCAGAATCCCCACCAACTGAGCCACCCAGGTGCCCCTGATGAGGAACTATTATTTTACTTTTATGTATGTTAAATCATTGCATCCTCATGAGAACCTTTGAAATAGGTATAGTTCTTCTCCTCAGTTTATAGATAATGAGCCCAAGTCACAGAGAGGTGAAGTCCGTTGCCTAAGGTCACACAGTAGTAAGTGGTGGAGTGATAGTCTGATCCCAAGAGCCAGGCTTGATACGTTCTGCTCTAGTGTCCAGGCCCAGGGGACAGGTGGGGATTAAAACCCTACCACTTGCTCTGCCTTAATTTGGGACCATATATGTGCAAAGAAAAGGGTACCTTTTTCTAACTGGCTCAAAGAGACTTCCACTGGCCAAGGTCACCTGTGTCCAGAGAGGGCACTCGTTTCTATTCTCACGCATGAGGCAGAGCCGGGCAGCCACCTGTGCCCTGCCTCTCACTAGTCTGGGCTAGCACTTAGGGTGGCCCGCTGGTGCACATGGCCTCAGCTGGGGGGCCGGCCGGTACAGCTACCTCCTCCTCCCAGCTCTACTAATTAGGGCTTTTGTGTTCTCCAGTCATCCACTTCCCCTGACCTGACCTGCCCTGCAGAGATGATGTATGAGGAGCAGGAGCGCCTTGGGCTAGCCACCCCCCCGCACTTCTGAAGGGAGAGAGCAGAACGCCATGCCGCCCACCACACTGTGCACGCCCGGAGGGGGGGGGGCACACTTTGGGGACGGCTGGGGACCGTCAGAACCAAATCAAGGGCCAGGCACGAAGTTAAAATCTCCACCACAGAAGGCTTTTGGGTTTGTTTTATAGGGAAAAGAAGTTCTGACTGTTCTGCTTTTGAAAATAAGAAGCAAGAAATTAAAGCCTTAATCTAAGGGCACCTGGGTGGCTCCGTCGTTAAGCGTCTGCCTTCAGCTCAGGTCATGATCCCAGGGTCCCGGGATTGAGCCCCACATCGGGCTCCCTGCTCTGCAGGAGGCCTGCTTCTCTCTCTCTCACTCCCCCTGCTTGTGTTCCCTCTCTGTGTGTGTGTCTCTCTCTGTCAAATAAATAAAATCTTAAAAAAAAAACAAACCCTTAATCTAGCAACGATGAGATGTACACAGTTGTCTGTTGTGGAAGACAGACGTGGAGTCAGAAGACCCTCGTCAGGGTCACAGCTGGGCCACCTCGCACAACACAGAGTTCTCTGGATCCCACTGTGCCCATCTCTGACAACAGGAGCAATCTGTCTTTGCTCTCTGGCCCGGTTCCTGACACAGAGCTCTTAAACCCCTTGAGATGTCCTGGGTGATAAGAGCGTATTTTGCTGTAATGAGATGACCCTTGCGGGAGGCCGGTGAATCCTGAATAGCTTCAGGTTGGTCACCGGAAAGACCAGACTATGATTAGAAGCCGGAATTTACAGCCCCTCTTCTCTCCTCCAGGCTGCGAAGAGAGGTCAGAGATGGAATGAATAATCAGGTCCACCTACAGGTTGAAGCCTCCATAGAAACGGAATGGGGAGGGCTTTGAGCTGGTGAACACGTTCACGTGCTGGGAAGGTGACACCCGCCCGCCAGTCACACAGGGACCAGCTCCTCCGTCCAGATGCTCATCTGTATCCTTCGTCACATCTTTTATACTAAACAATCAACACTGAGTGTTTTCCTAAGTTCTGTGTGCTGTTATAGCAAATTATCAAACCCAAAGAGGGGATCACGGGAACCCCTGCTTTGTAGCCTAGTAGGACAGAAGCATGGGGATCCTGGAGAATCACAGCTTCTGGTGACATCTGAGGAGGGGGCAGTCTTGTGAAACAGTTCTGGACTTGTGGGTGCACCCCAGCTCTGTAGTTAGATGCCCCAATGATACCAGAGTTGGAGAATTGCTTGGTGAGAGGACGTCCCCATATCCTAACTGTCAGGAGTGGTATAAGTGGGCTAAGAAACAGATTTGCTTTCACCATCAAAAGGTAATAAAGAAGTCTGTCTCACAAGGTTGTGGTGAGAAAGACATGAGACAGTAGATGGAAAAGGGACTATGGAGATACTAAGAAGGTTGGCTGAACCCCCAAACCCAAAATAGCCTTGATTTGAGTCCTGTATCTAAAAAGTCATCTCACGTTATGTTTTGTAACCCACGCCCCTCCACCAACATTACACCTGTTCCAATACATAAGGCATTGCAGTTTCAAGAGGTCAAGTGATTGCACCCAGCTCGTGGAGTTTGAGCCAAAATTCAGAACTCAGGTCTCCGACAGCCGGTCTCATGTTGCTTGTGGACACAGAGAGGAAGGAGATGCAGAGGGGAGAGAGAGGGCAAGGACAGACACACTGCAATGAGAATGGGAACTGAGAGCCACGCAGACAGGCGAATGAGGCAGGAGGCAGTTAGTCTGCCTTAGCTGTTGGGGGTCATGGGATTGGGCTCCTGCCTGAATCTGTCCTCTCACCACTCGCCTTCATTGAGTTTCAACCTCTTCCGTAGTTAACTCACTATCTCAAGGGCTCTTTCTCAATTTTCAAGTTTTAGTATGATGAGGATCTTGAGATGAGTGGCCAGAATTATACAGCTGGGCCCAATGTCATCACGAGTGTCCTTATAGGAGGGAGGTAGCAGCGTCGGGGTCAGATGAGGGGCAAGCCCAGAAGCCAAGGCTAGGGGAGAGAGAAGACACTCGGCTGCCATCTTTGAAGATGGATGAAAGGGGCTCTGACCCCAGGAATGGAGCCAGACTAGCAGCAGAAAAAAGCAAGGAAGCATTCTTCCCTCGAATTTCCAGAAGGAGAGAGCCCAGTGGAATGGATTCCTAACCTCCAGAAATGCCGAAATGTGTGTCATTCCTCATGATTTGTCCCATCCGCCACAGGAAACAGATACGGTCCCTCACCCGCTCCCCTTGTGCATTCTTGCCTCTACAGTTTGGTGCTGCTAGGCCTTCGCTGGAATTACAAAATTCTGATAGCTATCTGCGCAGTGCTTTGATATTTGCAAAGAAAATGTAGCAAAGTGTGAGCATGTATCGGGGCCAGGCATTCTGTGAGCACTCTCCACGCACTGACCACTGGGTTGCACGGATGTCCAGATTCAAACTGCGTGTGTCTAACCTCATAACCCATGCTCTCAATTAGAACCCTCAACTGCCTCTTCACATCATACATTCAATTATCTCCTTTGATCCCTGTGCAAAGCCCTTAAAGAGGATATTTTTTAAGATGAGGAAGTCGAGGCTCAGAGAGTTTAAGTGATTCGACCAAGGCCATTCATGCAGAAAGAGCCAAAGCCAGCCCTCAAACAGGTGAAACACTTCCTTGTCTCTGACCCGTTCATGAGAAAGAATTGCTCCTGCCTTGAACCCCACGGGACTTTGTAAATACCGGTGTCGCCACAGTGCATTCCGACTATGCACGTGTGTAATGGGAGCCTTTAGAATGCCAAACCCTTGTGGTTCAGTCTTTCTGTGACGTCATAGTTAAAGAGGCAGAGGCAGCCAAAAATATGCAAAAAGGAAATCTTTATTCTTTATCTCTCAAAAATGAAGGGACAAAGATCTAATTCAAAGTCTCCAGTTGCATGTGGATCCCCCTGCTTAGATCCCCCAATTCCCTTACCCCACAGCTCCCGAGCCTCTCATTCCCATCTACCTTCCTGACCCTGTCCTCTCCTGGCCCCAGGAGGCCTTTTTCTCTCACCTCCTCTTCTCTCTCACTCGATACCCTGTTGGGTCTACTTGGACTCACCTAATCATTTGTGGTTTTTTCCCATTGAAGTATAGTGGACATGCAGTGGTATATTAATTTCCAGTGTCCCATGCAGTGATGTGACAATTCTCTACATTACTCAGTGCTCACCGTGATCAGGGCAGTCACCACCTGACACCCTACATCATTATTACAGTATTATGGACTGTCTTCCCAATGTTGTACTGTCAACCCTGTGACTTATTTTATAACTGGAAGTCTGTACCCCTAATTCCCCTTGACCTATTTTCAATTCTGTATCCTCATCCTTTGCCTCACCAAGAGTGTCTCACACCCATAAAAGCCCGCCGGCGAGCAGCCCAAGAAAGCAGTCTCTTCATCTAGAGCAGGGTTGGGGGTGGGCAAGGGACAGCCTGGAAACACTTTCACTCAATAACGTCACACCCCGTCACACTAGTTACGACAGCAAGCCATGTTGGGAAGACCACCTTTGTCCCAGGTGCTGTTCTGGTCAGCTTATCAATGTTATTGCTCATGTTCAAACACCCCCTGAGAAGTATTTCATTTGAAGAAACCAAGTCTGAGATTATGTGGTGTACCCAGCATTCCACAGGACACCCCACAGTGTCCTCATCCACCACGACCTCCTGCTGGGTCTTCTCACTAGACTAGTAGCTCCTCAGGTCCCAGGTACCCTGTCTTACTCATCATTTCATTCCCAGAACCTACCACAGAGTCAGGCAGAGAAAAAGTATTGAACAAATGTGATGTTCTCACCACACCTTCAGCACAATCTGAAGAAGTCATCCTGACACAACCTCCGCCCCCCAAGAGCAACCCTTTTCCTTGCCCTCCATGACTGAAGCCACAATGTTCACACCTATCTGTGTTCTTGGAATCTCCCCTCAGGCACTGGGTTGGGTGAACTTCTGCATACATCTGGTCCATGAGTAAAGGAGCCCAGGAAATTTGCTCATCTGGCCAGTTACCTTGTCCTGTACTTTTTCCATTATGTGACATGGTTTCTCCTTGCTAAAGGGTAGTTGCAAATACAAAGCAGGAATTTGGCATTGGTATTCATCAAGTGGTTTTCTAGGCACCAACCTGGACCTATTCCCAGTAAGCCATATGGCAAACAGGCAATCTTTTTTGCATAATTTTCCAGGAAGTTTTATGCTCTATCACTAAACTCGGAACAGGTTGAACCAAAATTCTCCTTCGATTCTGGGAAAGCCATTTGACCTCCTACAAGTTTTATTTACTCATCCAAAAAAGGAAAGTTCACTGAGCTGAGAACAAAGGAGATCCGAGTTCTAGTTCTGACTTTGATATTTGATCTTGGGCAATTTCCCAAACAGCTGATGGTCAACTTTCACATAAGGGCTCCTTGATGGTCTCTCAGAAACTACACAGCAATCTAGGATGCTTCTACCCCATCTTCCTTTTCTCTCTCCTTCACTCATGGTCTGATGGCTCACCTAGCCTTGCCTGGATCCTCATTTTGTCTTAGTTGCTTCCCCTACTAGAATCCTTGCACGTTTTATTGCATGTTGGTGTCTGTTTCTTGGAGGACCCAAAATAACACAGTGTTCCAACCTACCTTTCCAAACGCATTGCTTCATTATTCAGATCTGTCTCATTCGAGTCCCTCTTCCAAGACCCAGAACTTATTTTCGTTCAGCCCATCTTGTACCAGGCACTGTGCTGGCTGCTGATGGCGACAGTGATGAGTAAGCCAGAAAAGGTCTCTTGGAGTGCATGTTCTGGGCCAATGTTCTTCCAACTTAACTCTGTCTATCAGAATCCCACTCCTCCTTCAAGAGGTCCATCTGAGCTCTTCCCCACACTATTCGAACCATCCTACCCCAGAGTCATCTGCCGTCTGTAAAACCTATCTGGTCCTCATTGTTCATATTACTCTTTGGGTACTCACACTACCTTCTGTTACATTTTGCATTTACATATTATCTATGCAACTTGATTTTTAAATGCTTGAGGATAGGAGCAATCTTTCACATGTTTGCATGCTAAAGCACAATTGGTATGTAATACAAATAATATTTAGTACTTATTGAATGCCTACTATTTTCCAGTCAAAGAGATTTTCAAAGCTGTGGGAAAGGTGTAAGTGCATCAAGCACATCTTTGATTTTCTATATCCTGATGCTTTGATATCTGGGGCTCCCTGACCTAGAGTGACTGCTCCTCCCACGTTTAGTCAATTCCTAGAGAAAATAAACAACTCACCCGCTAGTGTTCTCTTCAAATACAAACCAAATGATCCAGAATCCACACCCTATCCATCTCACCTTCCAAATCACTATCTGTCCGTCCTGGTGATCATTATGTCAAGTACCAGCTATGATGGCTCCTATGCCCTATGCACAGCCCACTGACATTATTCAAACTAGCCAATTCCTAAGACTGTTTGCTCCTCTTCACCCATCCGTTCCTCCAGTAACAACAGTAAAGACTCTTGCCCACATTTCCCCTCTCCTTCTGCTTCCTGACCGAGACCCCATGCTTCATCTGAGGCCACAGTCCCCATGGTGTGGCATGTCCACTCCTCTTGGGAGCTGTAACAAATTATCTTTTCAGTGGCCATCAACTCTCTATCTGTTGGCCTTACTGTACCTTGAGTTTCTATTAATAGACTATATTTTAAAGCAGTAAGGAAGGTATCAGGTATTTGGGGGGCAGTGAACTTGTACAGGAAATATTAAATAAGGTCCTTTTATATCTGGTAAAAATATCCAGTTTTTCTAGAACTTTCAATAAAGTCACCTGACTCCATTTTCTCGGTGGGTGGAAATATCCAGAATCTGCTGTGATTTTCCACCAGAGTCAGCAGTGGAGTGTAGTGAGCGGGAAAGGAGAGACTTTTACACTTGTCTGAAGGGGGCTGTATTTGCTAAGACAGGACTAGGATCTTGTAACAACAGAGAGCAACAGGAGCTTAAAGAGGGTGGAAATTTCTTGCTTTCTCATAGAAGCACTAGTGCAAGTTGGCTATTTAGGTTGTTAGATGCTCTGCCCCAGTCATTCAGGGCCTCGGGGACTCGGTCTCATCCACATGGTAAAGGCTGGGCAGACACATGGAGGAGGAACATTCGGTTTCTTAGCCAGTAGACCCCAGAGTGGCCCGTGTGGTGTTCACTCACATTCCACGGGCGAGAACTTAGTCACGTGACCACATCTAACTGCGGGCAGCCTGGTAATAGAGAGTGGCTGAGCTGTCCCTGCCCAGCTGCCACTTAATGACCATGGGAGGAGAGAGAACTGGCTTGGCGGGAGAGAGGCTGACTCGGCTGCAGCACTGGAGACAAAACGCTTGAGACATCCAGCTTTGCTGGCGTCTTAGGAAGTATTATTATTTTCATCGGATAGTTGAGGACACTTGAACTGTGAGTGGTAAATAATTAATGAGTTCGAGGTCACAGCCTAGATGAAAAGTAGATCTGGAATGTGAAGCCAGGACTGTGGGATTTTAAAGATTCTTTTCAGTTTTCTTTCCCTCCTCCCCCAGGTTTATTGAGGTATAATTAAATAAAACTGTAAGATCTTTAAACCACAATGGGATGTGGAAAGACTCCCTCCCTCAAGGTGATTAACACATCACCCCACATAGCTAACTTTTTTTTTTTTTGGTGAGAACATTTAACTTCTCAGCAAGTTTCAGTATTTCAGTTACACATGACAGTCTTACCATCTGTAGTCGCCATGTTTTACCTTCAGTCCTCACGCCTTATTCATCTGACAACTGAATGTTTGAACCCTTTGACCAACTTTTCCCTATTTCCCCCAGCCCCCAACACCCCAACAACCACCTTTCTATTCTGTTTCTTTTCTTTTTAAGATTTTATTTATTTATTCGACAGAGAGAAACACAGCTAGGGAAGGAACACAAGCAGGGGGAGTGAGAGAGGGAGAAGCAGGCTTCCCGACGAGCAGGGAGCCCAACGCGGGGCTCCATCCCGGCAGTCCAGGATCATGACCTGAGCCGAAAGCAGATGCTTAATAACTGAGCCACCCAGGCGCCCCAATTTCCTTCTTTTTCATAAACATTTAGTATACTTGGCATCCCTTTCTCTTCTTACTAATATTCTTCAGTTAATATTACTTGACTATGTTAGTCTGGATGAAGTTTTTTTTGTTTTGTTTTCTTTTGTTTTGAGTTTTTTTGGAGTGAAGTTTTTATCTTATTCTCCCTTTTCTTCTTAAACTTATAGTTTGCTAAACGTGCCTATATCGATTTTGTTTTTCCAGCTTGCTTAGGTCTTATTTGCTTTCCCTCTTGTTCATTATTCTTACATTTGGTCATCTTTCTTTCATTACCTAAATTATAATTCAAATATTGTTCTTCTATTCACTACGTCATTTTTTGTTGTTGCTTTTTCTTATCTTATCTCTTTTCTAACAATTTATTCCTGAGGGAATAAGCTAACTCAGACCAAATATAGTCCTATCTTGATTGAAATGAATCAGTAAAGCCCATGAAATGTTACCTTAAGTTTCCAAAAGGTTTGAATATTAAATATCAAGCTGTTTTATTAAATAAACTAGAATTAGTATTGATTCTCTTAGTTTGATGTACAAAACAAAATGTCCTATACTAGGGTCATTAAAATCACATAGTGGGTTCCTGAAAACAGCTAAATTCTAAGCAATAACATCACTGTTCCCAAGAAAGAAATTTAAGAAAGATAAGCGTAAAGGTGTAAAAACCAACTTGACAAACAGCAAAAACCTGATCTCCTGGTTTTCATTAGGTAGCCTCTCAATATACTTGGGCCTTAGTCTGAGGCAATGGTTCTATAAATCAGATTAATAAAGGGAAAATCAGTTGGATTTCTAACTTACTAATGTCGAGAATACTTAAGCTAGCAAGAACAAATTTATTTTCCTTTTACAAGTAGATTTATACAGATGTTGTTAAAAAACTTTAATAGCTTATGTAGTCAAAAAAAAAGTTGAATACTATTTCATTCCCCCAATATAATAAATACTCTCCTATGTGTTCTAGGATATGGATCATGCTTTTATGTTTAAAAAATAAAGAGAAGTAGCAGGGTGCCTGGGCCGCTCAGTCAGTTAAGCACCTGCCTATGACTCAGGTCATGATCTCAGGGTCCTGGGATGGAGTTCCGATTCAGGTGCTCTGCTCAGCAGGGAGTCTGCTTCTCCCTTTGCTCCCCTCCCCCACTTATCCTGGTGCTCCCTGTCTCTCTCATTCTCTTTGAAATAAATTAATAAAGTATTTTAAAAAATAAAATAAAATAGGGGCACCTGGGTAGCTCAGTCATTGAGCGTCTGCCCCGGCTCAGGTCATGATCCCAGAGTCCTAGGATTGAGCCCCGCATCGGGCTGCCTGCTCAGTGGGAAGCCTGCTTCTCCCTCTCTCACTCCCCCTGCTTGTGTTCCCTTTCTATCTGTGTTTCTCCCTGTCAAATAAAAAAATAAAATCTTTTAAAAAATAAATAAAATAAAATAAGGTAAAATAATAAAGACAAGTAACAAAAGTAACACCACTAGATTGGTGATACCCTCTAAGTATCAATTAGGAAGCACATGTAGAGGAGTCTTGGGGCCACAGGCAGGATGAAATCCACTCAGAGTACATTAACTGCTGTGATAGTCAGTGCTTGGCACAAACATTTCGCTTTCACTCACGAAAGTGTGGTGTTCCTGGCCAGACAGCTCTACTATGTGACTCTCTTCCAAACAATCGCTCAGGACCCAGGCTCCTTCATCCCTGTGTCTTCACCATCCCCCAGGGCAGGAGAGTCCTCTGATTCCTAACCTCCGAGATGGCAAGACACCAAGAGAGTGGAGGACTGGGCAGGAGGGTCATTACTGGACCATATCTAAGGGTGAGCCTGGGTAGGTTTGCCTGGCTCTGTACCCAAAGGAAAAGGAAGTAGCCTGCAAACACATGGCCATCGCTACCACTATAGTCTAAGTAAATAGCAACTCATTTCCAAGGTGTCTCATCTACACCTGCTTTCATGGGGGAGCAATCCTGGAAATGCAATTGATGACAAGGCGCACTACGGTGGTCACTAGCCGTTATTTGCACATCTGGAGTTTTAAAAAGTGACAAATTAAAACCCGTTCTACAAAACTAGCATCAACAAATCTGCGTCCATGAATGTTGGTGTCTGGGAAGACAAAAACATTTGCAAAGGTAAAGAGAGGCATCCAAGGATAGCCCTTAAGAGGTTAGCTTTCCTTTTTGAGAATACCTATGATGGGCAAAATTTCATGGCTGTCTCCAAGATTGCCACTCCATAAGATAGCACTCCTGTGATTAGGTCGTTTTATATGGCATAGGAAAAGGGACTTTACAGCTGTAATTAAGGTCTCTGATTGGTTGGTTTTGAATTATTCAAACAGGAGATGTCCTGCGTGGGCCTGACCTAACCAGGTGAAGCCATGGAAAAATGAGTCAAGAAATCAAAGTCAGAGGGATTCAAAGCAGCATACTCTTGAAAAAGTAAACTGCCATGTGTTTTGAAGAACTCAAAGCCCATTATAGATGTAGATAATGCTGATACCATTTACAAACAAAATATAGCTTTCCAATTTAACTATTTCATGCAGAGGGATGAATCAACAAGGAATTT
Organism: Spilogale gracilis; assembly: GCA_004023965.1. Taxonomy (NCBI): domain Eukaryota; kingdom Metazoa; phylum Chordata; class Mammalia; order Carnivora; family Mephitidae; genus Spilogale; species Spilogale gracilis. The sequence continues at coordinate 34,663 of PITA01008258.1, read as the reverse complement.
TATGCTGTACAGGTCACTGTGTGTGTATGTATATATATATACACACACACACATATATAATCTATATTTGGGCATGAGTCCCCATGGGACCTCCACTGTCCCCTGTGTTTTCTCTAATGGTTTTAACCAGCATTGCTAACTAGCAAAAAATAATAATAATAATAATTCCACAACTAGACTGTTGGAGTTTGCTACTTTAGATACCATTCCTTCCACAAAGTATTCCCAAACATGCAGAAGTCACTTAACATCAAACCTTTGGAAAGACTGAAACCACAGCAGCATCTTTTAAATTCACAAATCTGATTATGTCATTCGTGTGCTTAAAATTTCCAGTGACATACCACTGTCTACAACACAAAATCCAGTCAGGGCACCGAACAACCTCGCCACTGTCTCCCTGGCTAGCTTCCTCTCGGGCCCCTCTCTGTGTACAGGCTTTCCAGTCTTCTTGTTCTAAATGCAAGTGTTTATTCCTCGCCTGTGGGTCTCCGCCGCTTGGGCCTTTCTCCTTCATCTTTGGGCTAATATCTATTTATCCCCGAAGATGTTATTTCAACTGCCATCTCCTGTTGCATTTTTAATGTGCTTCAATGATTTGGCTCTTGTACAAGGATCACTTCCTCTCCCAATGCTCAGTTTCTGATACTGAATGGTGAGAGTTTACATAGCTACTTTAGGTAACAGTGAATAGCATACCATCTAAAGATATTTCACTCCTGAGTTTCACCCAGCGTGCAGTGAGAATATGGTTGACGAAGGCTCTGAGCAGTATGTGCACACACACACTCCCCTAAGCCGTGTCTGATGTTTGATAGCAAGGATTCCGACAGTGAAGCCTACTTAACTACAGTTTTGTGTCATAACTTACTTCTTCTGTGCACATGCAGAACACATGATGTCATCAAAGGGTTAATGGCATGACGTCTACAGCGAAAGTGCCCGGGTTGAAATCCCAGCTCTGCGGCTTATCAGCTAACTCTCTTCCTCGCCTCCATAGCCGTATGACAGGGATAATAATAATGCCGGTATCGTTATGTTATGGGGATTAAATGACTTTTGTTTGCTCCAAAAAGGATATGAGCTGCTTGGGCGGGGGGTGCGTGCACCCATTATTCTTCAATTTGTCTGTAGCTCCCAGAGGGGACGACAACCATGCTCTCTTTTTGTATATTTCTCTAATGGCTAACAGAATGCCAACTATATGGTGAGCACTTCTTAAATACTAATCCCTCCCACTTTCTCCCAAGAATACACACCATACCAGCCCCTCTATCTACTCCCATGATGCTGAGTACCATGCTTGGTCCAGTGGTAAAGTGTGTTGATTGGTTGGTTGAACTATGATTGATTGCTGCCAGTCACCACATCCTATGGAAGTGCCTCAGCCTAGGATAGAGATTCAGTGACCCATATGAAAGGGTTTCAAGCATCCTGGTCACCATCTTGTTTGCAGTTCAGTGACTAGTGATAACTGACTCTGACAAGACAGGAAAGACCAGTCTCATAAGAACAACTTAAAATCACCCAGTCTTCTCAAAAGTGAAAAGCGAAATTCACTGGAATTATAGTGAAATACATGCTTATAAAGAAAATTGTGATTGACCTCCATTTGAAACTGTGTCTTACATTTAAAAATATGTGTAAAGCAATGAGTGTGAATGAATACAGTAACTTCAGAATTTTCTAAGCAATCACTGCTGCCAGAGAAGAGAGAGCTGCCCCCAGAAGACCTTCCATTCTACCCTTTCTGGAAGTATCTCCCACAGAAGCTTCATGATGAATGAAAGCCTCTTAGCAAGCTGGTGAGGGGATTCAGGTATGCGAGGAGGGTTGTTACAAGCCGTGGCAGAATGTGTGACTGTTCTTCATGATCTTCACTTATAACCTCCCAAAGCATGTTATCTTCATCACCTCCTGGGTCCATAAGAACTTCTTTGTCCCTTGTGGACTCCCCCTCAGTCCCGCCAATGGACAAGTCCACACAGAGAAGGATCTTGTGCGATGCAAATGTGGTGAGATCATGTAGGTAGGGAAGACGACTTGCCAAGCTGAACTAAAACAAAACAAAACAGAAATCTGCACGAATGCTCATGCATTTCGACGCTAATATAAACTTTATAGTTTTACAGGGCTCTTTGATGTGTCCGCCATCCCTCACATACCCAATTACCCATTTGCTTTTATTTAGAAAACAGTAACTTCAATCCCTCTGCCATTTCACATCTAGATGGATCTTAAGGTGATGAGCTCTTGCTCCTCCCCACAATTTTGCGGTGGCTTGGGAGGAGAATAAGCATGAAAGGGGAGACAAAGGCCAATAGGATATAAAAATAAGTGACCTGCTTTCTATTGTGTCCCCTTTCTCGGTGGCATCTGCAAACTGCCTTTGTAGGTCGTTTTATGGCTGCTTCAAAGCTGTCTAAGCTGAGACAAAGGTAAAAAGCAGAAAGGGGCTGGGCTGGAAACCACAGCAATTTCCTGGGGAGAGAGTGCCCCTGGGTGGTCCTTTGAGCTTCACTGTTTCGCATTAGACGCATAGACTTCTCAACCTCCAATAAAACTTAGCGCCACAAACCTCCATTTGGGAGGATGCCTTATATGTATTTCTTTATTCTTTTTCAATATTGCCTGTTGTTTTGAGCATATGGGCCAAGGTTTTGCAAGCACAGAGAAAGAGCATTCTGACTCTCCACCCTCCAGGTCCTGGAAAAAAAAATCTGAGAAACACAAAATATGTTTGCATATAGCTGAACAGCACAGAGTGGCTAAACTGGTTGAGTTTCTACATACTTTATAAAGGGCAGCGTCACTAATTTGACTTAAATGCTCAGCATGATAAATCTAAACCAAATTCTTTTGCACCAAGTACACTCTGAACAATCAATTGAGCATGGGAAAAATTCGGAATTCTTACCTCTGTGACCACAGCAATGCTGCGTGGTTAGCAAAAACTAGGACTGCACCCAAAGACATCACAGACTCATCATCTCAAAGTCACGGAACAAAGAGGGTCTGGGAGTTCGGAGTCTAGCATTGCAGCGCATTCTGTTGGTGAGTTGATTCGTTTGTCGCTACATAAGGCTGGATTGATTTATGTCTGCTTCTGTCACCCCGTTGGAAATAACCCCAAGGGAAGACACCTGCCGGTACCTGTCTGGATGGAGAGATGGCACATCTGCGGGACTTGGGCCTGAGGCGGGGTGGGGTTAGCTTCTAGAATCGTCCCGGCAGCTATTGTGACAGGTCCTACCTTCAGGCTGCCAAAAAAGTCATTGGGGGGAAAAATTGTTAGTGAATGTTGATCATTTGATTATTGTAAAATAACATTTTTTATTAGAAAAGTATTATAACTTCAGCATAGAAAAATTAGAAAATACAGGTGAAAATAGAGTAAGAGCTTTTTTAATAATCCCCTTATCAAAAATAATGCTGTCAAATTTCTCCTAAACAAGATATCCATTTAAATCTTTTTTTAATGTAAATATGCTGACTAGCAAGTAATTCAAGCCAGAATTCTAAAGTCAGCTCAAAAAGAGGGAAAACTTTTATTATCCCTGAGCTGCCCTCAAATCACTCATAAATTAGAGTGTACACGATTTTAAGTTTGCAAGCCTGGAAAATGCTTCTTAGGCATACTGAGGTCAGAGAATGGCTCAGCTAGACGAAAGGAAGAAAGAAAAGCAGTATCTTAAAATAACCTGGAGGGGGGAGATTTCTAAAGTTGTCCTGCTTACTGGAAGTTTCTGCTCTGTTACATTTTAATATTAAGCAACTGCAACCTTGATACATATTAATAGATTGGCTATTATGTAGATTAAACATGATAATGGAGCCACACCTTCCCGGAGATTAAATTCTAAACTTAGTGCCCAGGACACACGGATAAGGTAAAGCTTCCATCTCTCTCTCTCTCTCTCTGTACATGAGAAAACTCCATCCATGCATCCTGATTTGGAGCCCACTTCTTCCATTTAGCAAGATATTTTAAGCATTTTCCCAAGATAAATATTCTAAAACACATTCTCTATTTATAAACATTGTTCAAGTCTTGTTTTAATGTAACTATATTTCTGTTGCTTGTTATGGAGAGGTGTGACCTGTCTATTGAACTTGGCAAACAATTGGCACCACAAATCAGTGGTGTGGGCTTTCTTCGTGCCTGGGAATGCAAAGGAACTAACTCTATGCTGCGCTGATAGGGGGCTAGAGATTTGAGGTCCAAGGACCTCTGTGTTTGAAGATGGAGCTCTGAGCAGTAAGCAAGGGGACATCTCCATCCCAGCGTTAGGATGAATGTTTCGGTTATTAATTTCTTTTTTAAATTAACATATAATGTACTATTTGCTTCAGGGGTGCAGGTCTGTGAATCATCAGTCGTACACAATTCACAGCACTCACCATAGCACATGCCCTCCCCAGTGTCCATCACCCAGCCACCCCATCTCTTCCTCCCCTCTCCGGCAACCCTCAGTTAGTTTCCTGAGATTAAGTGTCTCTTATGGTTCGTCTCCCTGCCCGGTCCCAAACTTGTTTCAGTTTTCACCCTCCCTTCCCCCCACAGCTCCCCATGATCTCGCTGTTATTCACTTCTTACCATCATGTAAGACAGTCCATCTTCTAGCCATTTATTTATTATATTTCTCCCTGAAAGCAATTTTGCAGGTTTTTAGGTATTGGGCAACCACTACCTAAACAAGCTACAAAAAGATCAACTCCAAGGAGAAAAACTGAAGGCAGAGACACAGGGCAGTGATGGAAAGTTCCAGAATGACATGCAAGACATTAGCTTTGACGTTAAAGAAGAGACTGTGTGAAAGCGGCAAATTTGAAGACCAGAGAGAGGAATAATTAGTAGGAATTGGTGATTAACTAGAGGTTAATATAACTCAGACATCAGGCATGAGATCTAATTGTTGCTATTGTCCCACCCCTCAAAGCCACAGCCTGTGAGACCCAAAGCTCTCACCACGATTTCTGCTGGTTCTGGAAGGCTGCATTCTCCAGACCTTCCTTGCTTTGTGACCTCTGACTTTCCCATGCCTGTTTTTGTTCACAGCGGATCAGTTCCCAGAATGAAACTCATCGCCCTCTTTCCCACAGCCAACCTTGGTGAGTTCAGCAGAGGAGGCAAATGGTGGAGGTTGGCTCACCCAGGCCCGTGCCCTCCCCCTTGCCTGCCTCTGTGAAAGAGGATATAGAGGCTAATTATTTCCTTTCACCCCTTGAGCTCAGGGAGACCATGGGTAAGTAGTAAGGGTTTCCAGGAAAGAGTTCACTTTTTTAAAAGAAGAATGTGACCATTATTGGTAGCTTTTTCTCTCTTTCTCCTTCTTCCTGCCTTAAATGCCAACTCAGTGTGTGAGCCCACAGCAGCTCCCTAAGACCATACATGGTAAGCATGAACAGAAAGCCAACAGAATAACAATGATAATGTGGAAATATAGAAAGTGTATAGATCCCTGATGGTATCACCGAGCTGCTGAATCCTCACCAACAACCCCATATCTCTGATTTTAAATGAACTCCCATTTATTGAGGCCACCAGGATTCTGGTGTCATACTCCTTGCAGCCTCATAGATCCCCAACAAGAGAGGAGGTTTTTACTTTGGAGAACTAGGGAGGGTGAAAATTGGACAAACTCTTCCCAGCTTGCTTATCCCTCCTCCTCTCTATTTCTCCCTTCCCCTGTCCCTTTTATTTTACTATCTCCTCTAAAAGGCAAAGCAGAACCATCCCTTTGTTTCACAGAAAGCATTAGTAAATACGATAACCCTTTTCACTTAAAACACAACAGACATCTCTTCCTCCATTCCACATATTCATCAAACTTTTTTCCCCCAACAGCACCAACTCTCCCTAAAAGGAATTCTGATGCCAAATATCAGATAAAAATATCTTCCACTTTCATACATAAAATATAATGCATTGTTTAAAAGGATACCAATGCTTACAGCCCTAGAGACTGAGAAGAGAACACTGCCAGCAAGGGTGAGGTCATTCCGCCTAGCAGCGAGGATCCAGCACCGGTATGGAGCCCGTCTGACTGCAGAGCACCGCCCATCAAAGGCTGAACAATTTGGTTTGCTCTCTCTACACAGGGAAGGTCATTTCCATGGGGCTTAGTCACCTGAGCGTGTTCCCCATATCTTGCACAGTCACTTTATCTCTCTATTATTTTTTTAAGTAATCTCTACGCCCAACTTGGGGCTCGAACTCACGACCCCAAGATCAAGAGTCACATGCTCCGCAGACTGCGTCAGCCAGGCGCCCCTTGCTCATCCGCTTGCAGATGACGGTGTAAACACAGGGGAGAGGCCATCTGCCCCAACCAGCTTCACCTTAGCCCCTGCCCCTGAGGTGGATAAGTCATGAAATATTCATCAGATAAAAATGTGAGCGTCAGCCGCAGACTAGACCCAGAGGTTCCTGTGCTCAGCCAGCAGGGGTCAGCTGCCAAGAACCTCCAGACCTTGGTTTGGAGAGTTCAAGACCGCTGGTGGCTTTTTTCAGAAATAATATTTTGTGTGTTTTCTACCAGAAAGAATCAAGACTTCTAGGAATAAAGGAGAGTATAATTCCTTGAATAAAGGTTTTTAACTGTCTTTTTGTCCTTTCTCTCTGTGTTAACCCCATACTCTACCCCCCTCCCATGTTTGATCCTTTGTTAAACCTATTCAGGACTTCAAGAAAATTTTTGTCTAAATTAGTGGTTCTCGGGAGGAGTGATTTTTGCCCTCCGGAGACATTTGTTAAGGTCTGCAGACATTTTTGGTTGTCACACTGGGGGGTGGGGAGGAATGCTACTGGCATCTAATAGGTAAGGGACAGAGATACAGCTAAACACTACAGTGGCATGGGACAGCCCTGAACATCAGAGAATTATCCTGCCCCAAATCTCAATCGCGCTGCTGTTGAGAAATCCCAAATTCAAGGACTAGTAAAAATTAAAAGAGAGAGAGAGAGTTTAATTCTTAGACATGTTGATGCATTTTTATTTCTTTTGTTATACCTTGTCAATGCCCCTGGTTATACTTACTGTATCCTAATATAATAAATATATCTTTATAATCCAGTGGCAATAACTGGATATTTAGAATCACTTGCCAATATTGATTTTCTTGCCTACCTTCTTTTATATTATGTTTCTGCTTTTAGTCTTGAAGCAAAACTATCCCTTAACATCCTTTCTAAAGTGGAATCATTTATCTCACTTTTTCCCTCCATCACGACCTGAGCTTTTTGCCTAGGGAAGCCTACAGACATGCCAGCTGGTGCATGCAGAGGGCCCATCATGGTGCTTCCACAGTTAAAGCTGTTTCCACGAGGCGAAGTAGTTACCAATTACAGGCTTGACAGAGAAACCAAGTGGGGTGGGGGCGGTCAGTAATAATTCCCCGGGAACCTTCTGTCATACCATTTCCTCCCCTGAGCCTTGTTATTTCAAATTCTACCAATCTCATCTCCTTTTCCTTTCTAGAAGCTTCTTTGAATTGTCTTTAATCAGCTCTCTCCCTTCAGAATTCTAAATGTATATTCTCTCTTCCACTTGAATTGTACTTAACAAATGTTCCTTGCGACGGCTACCCTACTTTGGTCTGAAGAGCTCTCCAACATTGGGTTTTTCTCCAACTACAGAAGCTTTGTGGGGGGCAGAAACCATGTCTCACTTTTTATTAAATCCCTGAAGGACCAGGCTATTATAGAGCTTGAACAACAACAACAACAACAAAATAACCAATAAACAGTGAATTCATACCTAATTCATAAATAATAAAACATAAACTACAGATGTATTTGCTTACCACAATATGGATATACTATTTTATGTCCTCAGACTCCTAATTTGGCCATAATGAGGCAAAAGAAAAGATCTTGTCTCCCTGAGAACATTTTTCCTACAATAAAAGACACAGATAGGAGCACCTAGGTGGCTCAGTCAATTGAGCATCTGACTTCAGCTCAGGTCATGATCTTGGGGTCCTGGGATGGAGCCCCAAATCTGCCCCCCCACACTTGTGCATGCTCCCCATTCTCTCTCAAATAAATTAATAAAATCTTGAAAAGAAAAAAGTCATAGGTAAACTTGGCTAAAATTCGTGTGACTAAGTCATGACCAAAAAGAAACTTGATCCGTGACCTTCAGTGAAAGGCTTGAGGTAGAAAATGCAAATGAGCTTAATGATTAGTGATGCTTGTTAAAAATTAAGGCTTTCAAAAATCTATTTATCTGAACTTTAAGGCTGGAGGCACATACCTGGAGGTAATAGATGATTCCCTTCTGATAAATTTCTGTTTCTAATATGTTTCTTCTAACAGCCTTCAAAGCAAAGAGAACAACCTAGCCAATCCAAAAAGCGACAGGAACATATTTTCCATCTACCTGTTGTCTAATTTCCTTTTTTTTTTTTTTTTTAAGATTTTATTTATTTATTTGACAGAGAGAAACACAGCGAGAGAGGGAACACAAGCAGGGGGAGTGAGAGAGGGAGAAGCAGGCTTCCCGCCAAGCAGGGAGCCTGATGTGGGGCTCGATCCCGGGTCTCCGGGATCATGACCTGAGCCGAAGGCAGTCGCTTAACCAACTGAGCCACTCAGGCGCCCCTCTAATTTCCTTTTCGATGAATCCTTGGTCCTTAGACAAAAGTCTTATTCTGAACTAACTCAATTTAAAATACCCTCTTTCTCTAAGTTCCATCATAAAACTATGTCTACTATTCATATGGTCTGAGGGTCTATAACTTCCTTAAAAATTAGTTTCTCTTTTGTCAGGAAATGTATATCCTTTTATTATGTACTATTTGTTTTAAATATTTTTCTGAGTCCAAAATAGAAAAAAAAAAACCAAAATCATAGGAAACAGTACACCATTATTGGAAGAATTATGACAGACTCCAGCATACATCCCTGCTGCGTCTGTGGGAGCCCTCCATTGGGCTCCCTGCTCGGTGGGGACTCTGCTTTTTCCTCTCCTTCTGTCCCCTCTTAACTCCACCTGCTCCTACTCTCCCTCTCTCTCAAATAAATAAGTAAAATACAATTTTTAAAGATTTATTTATTTATTAAAGAGAGAGAGAGAATGAGAGAGAGAACACAAGAGAGGGAAGATCAGAGGGAGAAGCAGACACCCCGCTGAGCAAGGAGCCTGATGTGGGACTCAATCCTGGAACTCCAGGATCATGACCTGAGCTGAAGGCAATTGCTTAACCAAATTAACCAACTGAGCCACCCATTTTTTTTTTAATGTCAATTTTACTACAGCAAAAGAGCTAATGAGGAAAAAAGTCAAGGAAATGTAGAATGAGGAGTGACAGGCACTTAGGAATCCACGAAGGACCTTGACCTGGGGAAGGGCTTCAGAATCAGCAGCATGGCCTGGCAAGGCTGACCTACGTCAGAAGATGCAGTGGCCACAGGCAAGGAGTGACCCTAAGGGAGGAGAGCAATTGCCAGTGCATGGTGAAGGATGGCTCTCCAGGACTGGGGTGCCACACACTCATGAAGAACTGAATGCCTCTTTCAGTTCGACCCCTCATTTTCAGGAGGGAGTCTCATTGTCCCCAGGGCAAATTAAGAATATGAAAGTGCGATATATTTTCCTTCAAATTTAAATGCAAGCATCTTTGGGGCTTCTGGGTGGCTCAGTCAGTTGAGCATCCGACTCTTGATTTCAGCTGGGGTCACAACCTCAGGGTTGTGAGATGGAGCCCCGCGTGGGGCTCCATGCTCGGCGTGGAGCCTGCTGGGGATTCTCTCTCTCCCTCTCCCTCTGCACCCCCCTGCCCCTTGCAGGCTCTCTCACTCAAAAAAAATATATCAATTAAATAAATAAATGCAAGCATCATTGTCCTCCATATTCACGTGTTCAACTAACATCTGAGCACTGAGGATCCAAAGGCAATAAGACACATTTCTCATAAGAAGCTTACAGTTGGGCACCTGGGTGGCTCAGTGGGTTAAAGCCTCTGCCTTCGGCTCAGGTCATGATCTCAGGGTCCTGGGATCGAGGCCCGCATCAGGCTCTCTGCTCAGCGAGGAGCCTGCTTCCTTCTCTCTCTGCCTGCCTCTCTACCTACCTGTGATCTCTCTCTGTCAAGTAAATAAATAAAATCTTTAAAATTAAAACAAAAAAAAAAAGAAGAAGCAGCTTACAGTCTTACGGGGAGGGGGGTTGAATCTTCTTTGCGCCTGGAGACCCACACTGCACCCTGCCCTGTGCCCCCGCGGGCTGACTTTCATGGACCTTTTTATGACTAGGCTCCTTCGCTCCCTGGCTTCAGATAAGCTTAGTCAATGGGAGGCACAGCAGGAAAAAAGTTTTGTTGTTTTTTTTTTTTCACTTGGCCCTGGCTCCGTGGGTCCTGCGGTGGCTTGACAGGGGCTGCACTGGCTTCCTTCCAGCCACAGCTAGAGAGGAGCAGCCCAGCCCCCAAGCCCCAGCTGGAACCACATTCCAATAACCATTCTATCCCTTTGGCTCCTGCAGCCCCAGGGCCACGGGAGGTTTCCCCCTGAGGCAGAGTGGGAGTGTCATTACCCCCTTGGGTTCTCCTTGACCTGGAAACATGCTGCCTAAATTCTCTTTCATCTATTTCCCGGAGGCTGATACAGCAGGCAAGCTGGATGACAAGGAAATGTCATAGAGCATCAAATGCATGTTAGGATTCAAGGGAAGGAGTCATCATCAGTCCGGAGGAGGAGATCAGGGGAGGTTGTGGTTTATAAAATCCTCTTCCTATTTACCCTTTCAATTACCCATTGATATTTCCCTAGGAAGATGGTATCAGCCACATTATTTTCCAGCCACTGTGGTAAAAAACTATAATGACAGCACCAGGAGAAAGTTCTGTGGTCATGTGATTAATTACGTAATGAAATTCCATTTATCTAAAAATGGTATTTAATTACATTGGCATGTCTGAAGGTTCTGTGAGTTGCCCTGTGAGTTACACACCTAGGGCAAGGGAAATTACTTTTAAAATCGATTCCATTTTCTAGTTGGCTAATAATAAAAATGGCAAACAGTTATTCTCACTAATTACTATACTAATTAACATAATGCAGGATAATATAATAATTACACATGGAATGACATGTATAGATATTACCCATAGTAATTCCTTACCACATAGGGACAAGACTATTATTATGCCTATTTCACAGCAGGCAAAACTGAGCACTTGTGACTCACTCCAAGTCAGATAGCCTGTAAGTGGCCAAGTGGGATTCCAAGCCCATCTACCTCCAGGTTTTTTTAAAGATTTTATTCATTCATTTGACAGAGAGCAAGGAAGAAAGTGAGAGAAAGCACAAGCAGGGGGAGCAGCAGAGGGAGAGGGAGGAGCAGGCTTCGCACGGAGCAGGGATCCTGCTGCTAGTCCCGGTTTCAGGAACCTGGGATGACCGGAGCGGAATGCAGAAGGCAGACTCTTAAACAACTGAGCCCCCATCTACCTCCATTCTTAACCACTATCCTCCCAAATGGAAAAATCTCTTGGGTTATACATTAGTTAATGTAGCATTAAATGCTATAACAAACTCCCAAATCTCAGGGACTGTAGAGAAGAGTTTACCTGTCACTCACTGCAAATCCAACAGCAGAGGTTTGTGTGGAAGGCTCTGCTCCCAGTCAAGAAGCAGACAGATGGAGGCTCGGGCGTCTCCGAGATCTATTCCTAGAGTTGCCCCAAATGTTAAAGTCCAGTCAGCAGAAAGGGGAAGGGAAAGAGAAGGAAGATTTTTCTGGCCAGGCCAGGAAAAGCCAGATATAAATTCCACCCATATTCCATTTGCCAGCAATCCATCGTATGGTTGGGAAATGGAGTCTGGCTGAATGTCTGGGGGGAAAGGGAAAGGATCCAATGAATGGTTAGGCACACTCTGCTTCAGATTAGAACTCCCCATTTGAACGGAAGTGTTCTTGGGGGACAGGAAGCTCTGTCTGAGTCTGATGGCTTTAGAATTCACCAGAAGATCAAGTGAATTCCACAATATTTAGTTTTCTCTCTGAATATTGGATCATGTCAGACAGAAAACACTTTAGGGCTTTCAAGCAATGAGAATTTTAAACAATGAATTTATAAAAGGACTTGAGAAGCCAAATAGGGATAGTGAGATCACTCAGACATTAGAGATGTGGGAAGTCACTTCCACCAGCAGGAGATGCGCAGAAGGAGAGAGGGGGGCTAATGTATAAGAGATGAAGACACAACGCCTGGCCATCAGAGACTCCACCAGGGAGAGAAACATGGTGGCAGGGAGGGAGGGAGAAAGGGGAGGGTGGGGAGAAGAAAGACAGAAGGAAGGAATGCATAGACCCACAGAGGGAAGTAATCTGGCTTCTCTCCACTTCCTGGCCCTAAATCTGTCTTTAGTGCCTCCCTTTAGCTGAACTTACCAAGAAGCCAGTTGACGAGGGACCCTGAGAAATGCAGGTCCCGATAATAGAGAGCAGGTAGGGAGAAGGCACAGAATGAATCCCAGAGCAAACAGGCAAGTGGTCACAATAATGCCTAGCCTCAGCCAAACAGGCCCTTTAAACCAGAGAGCAGACAGAGGCACTGAAATGGTTTAGCTTATGTCTATACAAATACAGCAATGGGAACACCTGGTTAATGAAGTGAAAATCTAATAAGGCTGGGGTTTTGGTCCTTGTGGCTCTGGTGTGCCATACCTCAAAGTCATGTGGGAATCAGATTAAGTCATTATCAGGGCAGACAGTAAGGACGACTTTCTGTCTTTTTTTTAAAAATAAATCAGAAATATAGAAAACTCTGCAGGAGGAAAAAACTTATTGGACACTCATTCATTTATGTATTAAGTGCTGCTCTCTCTGCTAGGAGCTGGGATGGGTCTGGCACACTGGGCATCTCCTCTGTCCCCTTCCTGACATTCCACAGTCCACACTTCCTTTCGGTTGGCTTTCATGTGTAACTACACGGTATCAGTGCCTAGAAATCTGTGTGCTCCTCCTTTTAATTTTAACTCCTAATGTCCTACTCTACGACAGTCCCCTATCTTTCCAGCATTCCCATTCCTGACATTAAAACATCTTCAAAATCTCCAGTCCCATTATCTCCCTTTTCTCCAAGTTTTTTCAACTACCATCTCTTCCTCTCATCCCAGAACCAATGGTCCAATACTCAGCCGCTCTTCTACAGCAGTGAGTAATAGGGCTGTATGGTTTGTTTGTTTTCCTATTCAGGGTCTCAACCCCCTTCCTAATGGGAGAGGGGATCCCCATGGTGAGACTCTGCTGGGAGGTAGTGACTGTTTTCCAGAATGGAAGCTGAAGGGGCCAGTTACTTCTTCCTTCCTCTGAGAGGTAGAGATTGGACACGTAACCAAGGGTTACCCAGTTGGATGCTCCCACCTGAGGTCAACTCTTGACTTCTGAGGACAAATGGCTAGGTTAGTATATATTCATGGGTGCAGAATCTGAGCAAGGTGGGTCCAGATGTAGGGGAAAGGAGACCCCAAGGTGCAGTGGGCCACCTTGACAACAGTGATAGCCATTCCAGCCCTGGTCAACCATTCCTGTGTGAGCTGTCTGATCTCCCTTGGAGTACACCTGTTTTTAAGCCTGATTCTCTAACCTTCCCTTTGATCTACAAGCTGTTCATTATTTACGTAAGTTAAAGTTTCATTTCCGTTACTTTCGATGAAATGACCAATGTATTTACCGATACTTCAACTCACTTGTTCCATTGTCATTCTTTTCACCTCTCTGCAAACTCCTAACTTTTGTTTATTGACTCTGTCCCCATTTTTTGCTCCCACGTTCTGACTTTGGATCACTGCCAGGAAAAAAAAAAATCACTCCTCAGACTGCAACAAAGTCATGATCTGTAACTTCAGCCATCACCTTCCAAGAATATTTGTTCTTTATCCCATGCCCCGAAGCAGCGACTTCAATTCTTAGACAGACTTCTCTGGTTTCCGCCTCCCTCATCTCGTGCACTCCTCATTCCCAAGTGCTTTCAGCGAGCAGCTCAGTCATCTGATTCACGGGGGAAGCAGAGACCATGAGACATAAACCCAACTGAAGAATCATCACATGAGTGGGTTCAGCTGTACTCAATATATAATTATGATCTGGAGTTTCTCCTTTTCACCGTAAGTTTATTTCCATGTAGACAATTCCAGGTGCTTACTCAGACTACATTAACTTTTGCTGCCTAGAGAACATGTCAATGGGTGTATAGTATGTATGTGTATTAAGCACACATATACATACATCTATGTACATACAGACATATGAATATATATATGTACGCATGTCCCATATTTTTTCTTTTTGGTAAAATAAACTCTCGTTTCCTTTTTTATTTACTTTGTACTATAAATGGAGAAGCTATATTTGTGCTTTTACCACTGATGCTTTTCCCTCTAAGTTTATTTCCTTAGGGTATATTTCCAAAATAGAATTAATAGGTTAAAGGGTATGATTAGCTTTTAAAGAGCCTGCTACATGTTGGAAACTTACTCTGCAGAAAGATGTAACTCTTCTGTAGTGAGAAAGCACATTTTGTTTCTTTATGGTGACCATGTAGCTCAGGCTCCATTGAACATTATTATTCTTATTAATTTTTGTGACCTTAATGTGTATGTCTTCTTTCTGTTGGCTCATAACACTTTCCATGAAACAATTCACTGTCTCATGCTCTGGATCACCTTCAGTGCCTCCGAGATGAACCCTACCTGTTGCTTTTTGCATTGATGTGCTTGCTGTCTTTGAACAGTAACGCAGTTATCCAATGTATGTTTCCTCTATCCTATTTGTTTCTTTCAATATTCATTTCAGTACAGTTAGTGTGCACACAAATGTTAGTCTGACTTCCCATACTGCATCTCTGACCTTAGCCAATACTAGTGAAGCATCAAAGATTTATCTCTCCTCCACTACTGGATTAAATCTGGCATTCCATTTTTTCTAAGGACTTTTTTTTAAAATCTTTAATGATTGGTATTAAATATTGAACTTCTGGTTCCCCTGAAGTTTATTTCAGTAAATAATATGAAAAATGGATCCAAGTCAATTTTTCTCCCTACTCTTCTGCTTGTCTGATAGCATTTATGAAACAGTAATTTATCCCCATCATCATTTTTTGAACTCTTAATGATGATTTTCAATCCAATTATTATTTTTTTAGTGGTGTCCATATCCAGTGTGGGGCTTGAACTCACCCCCAGATCAAGAGTCCCATGCTCTACCGACTGGGCCTGCCAAGCACCCTTCCATCCAAAATTTATCATTACACATTTAGAGGAGTGAATTACTATGGGAAGCTAATGTAGAACATTCCGACCTGAAAATCCTCTGAGAAGCAGGGATGTGAGGCTTCAAAAGACCAACTGGTAAGCACGTGAAAGTAAGGGCTAAAAGAGATTTTTAAACTATTTAGTTAAATTTCTCCTTCCTAATACAAATGAGGAAACTGAGACACCAATAAATTAAATATAATTATCACTCTGCTACAGACTGTGGGAAAACATAGAGAATTAAAGCATATACCTAGTAATTACAAAGATGAATTTCAGATGAAAAATACACATAAGCATTAAAAATACCACTAATAAAAACATACAGCTAATAATACACATAAATATATTGTTAATAGTAATAAGTACATAGCTAATAAAGACGTATACCTAGTAATAAGGGCAACTTCTATTAACTGAAGATCTATTGTGTTCCAAGCACTACACATCTCTTTTAAGCCCCATGACAATCCTCTAGGGTATATATTATTATTCCCATTTAAACCCCTAGTGATTTGCCCACGATCTGCCACCCAGTGGTGAGAGTCTGCTGCCTGCTCTGACTCTCAGACTTGGAAGCTTTTTCCCACTATACAACACTGCCTCCCAGCTACCCAACGGTAGAAGACTGGGCGTGTGAAGTGCCCACTAAGTAACACAGTTCATTAAGATAAAAGCCAATCTATTAAGTCCATCTGAAACTGGTTAAAAGAGTTACCTCAATTCCTAAAATGTGTGATTTGAGACAAATCAAGTGAACACATTAGAACTCCGTTTACTCAGAGGAGGACAGTCGTCCTAGGGAGGGGGCAAGACTAGATAGTCTCTCAAGTCTGTAGGATTCTAATTTCTGTTGTCTACTTGTCGTTCTTCCATTCATAATAAAAATAGTACACATTATCAAAAACAGTGCAACCATTTTTTACTCAATTAATATGTTTTGCTATAAAACAATTTTATGGCCAATAAAACCCTTCATAGAAATTCAGTTGATGATAGCCATGAAAGAAAGATAATAAATTAAGAAATATTTCACAATTTTTTCAAACTAACATATAATGTTAAAAAAGGAACTTTTCACAAAGATTATTTTTTTTTCACAAAGATTATTTTTTATACAGTAGTGGTCTAAGATTATCTGGGAGAATAAATACTGGGGTTTAAGGTTAAATGACAATAGTCATAAATGCTTATTTGGTGAGTTAACAAAGGAACAAATATAACTAAATTGTAGTACCTGGGTCAAAAAATGAATTTATTTGTTCCAATTTACTAACACTACAACTTCAACTGTGTTTTTAGTAATTACTGACTAAAAGATAATTTTTGTTCATATCCTTTTCAGAAACTGTAGTGTGAAGTTATGTATTAAATGGAGACCTATGCTAAATATTAGGCAAACCAGAGAAGTCCCCACAAGATTTTAGATCTGAGCAAATTTTTCCTCTTTGAACAGAATTCTGAAATACTTGTGGAAATAAACAAATTGTTGTTGATGACAAGAAACCCTGTCTTTCCCACCTACTGGTGTGATTACAGACCACAGAAGGCATCTCATGCTAAACGGTTCTGTAGTTGTACTTCAAATCTTCCAAGAAAGCGATCTAAGGGACTTCATAGACTGATAAGAAATAGAAATTAAGGATATAAAAGAAAGGAGAATTTTAAAAACAAAACCGACTCATATTATTAAATGAAAATAGAAAAAATGCTTCCCTAGAGATTTCTAAAAATAAATGACTTCAGAATGACTAAGAATAGGCATAAAACAACTCACAAAGTCTCTCTTAGTCATGTCATTTTATGAGTTTCTAGCATTTTTAAAAGTCTCTAAGTCTTCCGTGAGACCTTTCACAACATTGGACATATGGCCAGAAGAGGGCACCCTTTCCTACAAAACCAAGCTCTGCTTGCTACATCCCTAATATGCAAACAAACCAGGAATAAAGTACTATTAACTTCAAATTCTCAGAAGCGATGCTTTTTTAAAAATCATATTTCCAGGGGCGCCTGGGTGGCTCAGTTGGTTAATCGACTGCCTTCAGCTCAGGTCATGATCCCAGAGATCCGGGATCAAGCCCCACATCTGGCTCCCTGCCCCAGGATCAAGCCCCACATCGGGCTCCCCGCCCCGCGGGAAGCCTGTTCCTCCCTGTCTCACTCCCCCTGCTTCTGTTCCCTCTCTAGCTGTGTTTCTCTCTGTCAAATAAATAAATAAAATCTTTTAAAAAATCATACTTCCAGTAAAGTATACATTCATAAGTGTGTATATATATAATATATACACATACATATAAATTAAAGTGTGAGAAGGAAAGAAACTCCTGTGTGCTCAGCATGAGAATTTAGGAAATAGAAAAAGTCCAGTAACTTGGAAGCTCCCTTCTGCTTTTCCCTGCTTCTCTTGACACAGCCTCATCTCTCCTGGTCCCAAGGGAGCCACTGTCTTAAATTATGTGTTAATAATTTCCTTGACTATCTTTATAGTTTTATCACCTATGTATTACTTAATTTTGCCCCCCTTTTTATTACCCTTAATGTAACTACCATACTGCATGAATCCTTTTGTGACCTGCGTTTTTGATCAATATTAAGTGTTTGTGATCGATCTATCTATAAGATATATGTAAATGTATTCATACATTCTCAGGGCTATGCAGAGTTCCGTCCTATGACTACACCAAAAACTAGTGTTCATTGTCTATGCTTCTTTGGTAGACTTGTTGTGTTGTTGCTATTACAGGCTTCTGGAGCCTTCTAGCAAGAGCCTCTCCTATTTTTAAATTGTATTTAAATTCAATTAATTAACATAATGTATTACTAGTTTCAGAGGTAGAGGTCAGTGATTCATTAGTCTTATCTAATACCCAGTGGTCATCATATCATGTACCCTCCTTAATGTACGACCCCATCCCCCTCCCCTCCTCCCCTCCAGCAACCCTGTTTATTTCCTAGAGTTAAGAGTGTCTTATGGTTTGTCTCCCTCTCTGATTTTGTTTTATTTTATTTTCCCCTCCCTTCCCCTATGATCCTCTGTTTTGTTCCTTGAATTCCACATATGAGTCAGATCATATAATAATTGGCCTTCTCCGATTGACTTATTTTGCTTAGCATAATATCCTCTAGTTCCATCCATGTCCTTAGCAAAAGCTTCTCACAAGGCATGTACATTTCCTCTAGGAAAGTCTGCTGCCTGTTTTTGTATGGCCAATTAAAGTGGGAATCGTTTGCACATTTTAAATAGTTGACAAAAGAAAGAAGGGACAATATTTTGTGACATGTAAAAATTATATGAAAGTTGGGCACCTGGGTGGCTCAGTTGGTTAAGCGACTGCCTTCGGCTCAGGTCATGATCCCAGAGACTTGGTATCGAGCTCCACATCAGGCTCCCTGCTAGCGGGAAGCCTGCTTCTCCCTCTCTCACTCCCCCTGCTTGTGTTCCCTCTCTGGCTATGTTTCTCTCTGTCAAATAAATAAAATCTTTAAAAAATATATATATGAAAGTCAAATTTCAGTGTCTACAAATAAAGGTTTTTTTAAAGACTTTATTTATTTATTTGAGAGAGAGAGTGAGAGAGAGCATGAGAGGGGGAAAAGGTCAGAAGGAGAAGCCGACTTCTCACAGAGCTAGATCCTGGGAGTCCGGGATCATGACTGAGCTGAAGGCAGTGGCTTAACCAATTGAGACACCCAAGTGCCCTACAAATAAAGTTTTATTATAACATAAACAGAGGGTTCAGTTCCATGTTGTCTATGGCTGTTTCCAACTACAACTGCAGAACTGTGTAGTTGTCACAGAGACCTTCCGGCCCACAAAGTCCAAAATATTTACTACTTAGGTCTTCACAGAAAAAGTCTGCAGACCTTTGCTTTAGGTTATATACCTAAATTGGAAGTCTGAAGCAGAAAGTATGTATATTTTCAATTACTCTTATTTTCCAAGATGGCCCTGCCTATCCCATTGCTAGTGCATGAGCATTATCAAGGTCGTCCTGGTGGGGACAGGAAAGCTAGAGAGGCTACGGAGGTACAGATGCTATGTTTCTGTGGACATATGCATTGCGATAGCCATTTGTAACACTTCTTATACTAATAAGCTATTGTAATAGCTATTAGTAATTTTTTTGATCATATCTTGGCTACCCTTGGATAAACTCTCTTAGTTTAAGCTTGTCAGTAGACCAGATCCTGGAAGGTTTCTAGAAAACTGCCATACCTTGACCCAAGACCATGTCCTGGGGTTCCCAGCTCCTTCACCTAGAGGGGTATCATCTGACTAAGACCATTCATGGGCCTCCTACAAAACCAGGAGGGTGCAACACAAATTGAATGGAGTTGACACAATGGCCATGTGCTTGTGCACTTATCCTGTAATCTTCTGCTTGTGAGATCTAGAATAAGCTCTAGGGTGCTCAGGACCAGGCAGGCAGTCTTCATTATGACTAGTGCGTCTTCATGAAGCAATTATGTTAACACGTGGCTACCACTGAGCACTTGAAATGAGTCTAGTTCAAATTAAGATGTCACCCAGTGTAATACACTCTCCATATTTCAAAGAGTTCATATGATAAAAAGAATATAAAATATTTGTTGTTTTTAGCTTCCAAACTTGGATAATTTGTTATCTATCAATAGAAAACTAATACAGTAGAAAAAAGGAGGAAAATGAGATAGTCCGAGATACTCATAAATTATTTTATTAATTTCCTCTTAATATTTGCTTTAATTTTAATTAGCTTAGCCAGCACTGAATTACTTTTTTTTTAAGATTTTATTTATTTGACAGAGAGAAATACAGCCAGAGAGGGAACACAAGCAGCAGGAGTGAGAAGGAGAAGCAGGCTTCCCGATGCGGGGCTCGATCCCAGAACTCCAGGATCATGACCTGAGCTGAAGGCAGAATCTTAACCACTGAGCCACGCAGGCGCCCCAGCCAGCACTGGATTTTTTAATGGACATTAAGCATATAAAACAGCTATCTTCAGACATTTTTAAATGAGTTGTTTTAGTTCTGGAGATGGATGGTGGTGATAGTGGGTGATAATAGGGATGTACTTAATGCCAAGGAACCATACACTTAAAAATGGTTAAAATGGCAAATTAAGTTATATATATTTTACCACAACAAAGAAAAGCTGTTTTTAACAGTTATTTTCACTTTCAAAGAAGAGAATAATATTATAAAGTTGCATTATAGAAATAGATAACCATTAATGCAAGAAAAATTATTTATTTTTACAGTCACAGGAAGTCTTTGTGGCTTAAAAGATGGCTGCAAGATGCATGGGGTTAGCTCAGTGGGTAGAATAGGTGACTCTTTTTAAAAATTTTTTTAAAAGATTTCTTTATTTGAGAGAGAGAGAGAGAGAGAGAGAGAGAGAGAGCGAGCGCTGGGGGTGAGGGGCAGAGGGGGAGAGAGTTCCAAGCAGATTCCATGCACAGTGTGGAGTCAACTGAGCCACCAGGTGCCCCAAATATGTGACTCGATCTCGAGCTCATGAGTTTAAGTCCCAGGCTTGGCAGAGTTTACTTTAAAAAATAATAATAAATAAAATAAAGAGGTGCCTGGTGACTCAGTCAGTGGCTCTGGTTTCTCTCTCTCAAATAAAGAAATCTTTAAAAAAATAAAAAATAAATAAAAATTAAAAGATGACCACAGGATTATTACTGAATTATCAGCTGCTTTGTTGGGGGTGCCTGGGTGGTTCAGTGACTTAAATGTTTGCCTCCGGTTCATGTCATAATCTCAGGGTCCTGGGATCGAGCCCCGGAATCAGATGCCCTGCTCAGCAGGGAGTCTGCTTCTCCCTCTGCCTCTCCCCACCCCTTGTGTTCTCTCTCTCTCAAATAGATAAATGAATAAAATCTTTAAAATAAATACATAAGTAAATAAACTGTTTTCTTTGCTATTTAAATTGTTCTTTAGAAAAGCCATTGAAAGAGCAGTTTTGCCTCTTTTTCTCAATGCTCAACATTCCTATTAAAAAGAAACAGACTGGAGCACCTGACTGGCTCAAGTGATAGAGCCTGTTAATCTTGATCTGGGGGTGTTAAGTTCCTGCACCACCTTGGGTGTAGAGATGACTTAAAAGAAAAATCTGTTAAAACAAAAAAATTAAAAAGAGAAAGGAAACAGACTATCTGCAATGTCTGAATGACAAGTGTGCTTATGCTTAAGAATAGACATCACCTATAATCATGGGAAATTCTGGAAGAAAAATCCCATCTGAAGTGCAGTCCATTGACTTGAAGGCAAAATGAACATTTTAAAACAGGGTACTAAAAACACACTAGATATGAAGCCAATACTTAACACAAGCCTCAGATATGTGAATTATTGCTGAGGACAAAATATCTGAAGTTTGAGAAGCAGAATTTGTGGGTGTGGCCAGTGCCCACCCTCGGGCTATTGAAACACATGGGAATGAAGGAATCTTTCTTTTAAGGTTTCCAGCTAATTTTGATTTGGAAATCACTGAGCTAAGAGGTTAATGCTTTCCTTCTGTCATCTAGATATCTCAAGCAAATACCTGCAGCTTGTGTGTTCCTTATTCCAGGGGTAACTTCTGAAATTTTCTCCTCTCCTCGCAGCCACCTTCCAGCATTTTCTGGCCTGAAACAGGTCCCTTGCTCACCTTCATGGACCCCGCGGGCCCTGGTGTTCCGGCAGCATCTTCCCAGGAGTCTCTGAGGATTGGGGAGCCCAGAGCTTTCTCCTTGAAAGAAAACCAAGTGGGTCAAATTCACAAACAGCCTAGTCACAAATTTCACCTCAGAGCCTCTTCTTTGATACAAATTTTTGGGTCTATTTATTTATTTAGGGAGCTAGAGGGAATGGGGGGTGCTGAGGGACAGAGAGAGAGGGAATGAATCCTCAAGCAAATACCCCATTAAACGCAGAGCTCAATCCCAGGACCCTGAGATCACGATCTGAGCTGAAATCAAGAGTGAGATGCCCAACCGACTGAGCCACCCAGGTGCCCCAGTGCCCCCAATATTTTTATCAACACTACATATGCCTATAGTTTAAAAACTTGTCCATAATTCTAAAAGGCTTGTTATGAAAAACAGCAGCCTCTACAACCACCACCATTTCCAAACACCACTTCACTTAACTCTTTAACTAGTTGTTTTGTATTTCCCCCCATAATTCTATATAACATGCTAAGATAAATATACGTTTGTGTTTTGTTTTGTGGTTTTTTTTTTTTTTACTTTAAACATTACTTACTGATTTTCCACCATAGGAGATGAAGATTTCACATTTTCTGCAACACACACACACACACACACACACGCTTTTCTGAGAATCCCACCTTCCCAGTGTGTTGTTAAATTTAGTTAAATCAATAGTTAGAGTTCCCATTTTATGGCCATATAAAATGTTAACACTGTTAACAACTAATTCATGGATTATTAATTTTTCTTTCCTCTCCAACTATACTCAAGAGTTTTAAGTGCTCTTTAACATTTCTTTAAATTTCTAATACCACTACTTTATCCCCAATCACTCCTCCCACTGGGTAAATCTCTCAGCACTTCCAAAAATATCAGGCATTTTATCACTTCCCATTTTATTTTACTTTCTTTTTTTAGAGCAGTTTTAGGTTTTAGGTTTACAACAAAATTGGGTGGGGGCCGTAGAGGGATTTCCCATATACCCCCGGCCCCATACGTTTTTGACTTTTGGAAGGCTGACCCACTCTAGACTGTGGACTGACGTCCAGACCAACTGCACAGAGGACATTCAGACAGGCCCCTTCAACATCACCCCAGAGATACCTTTCATCTTATTAGAGATAACTGTTCCTCAGATCTCATGTCTTCCTCTCATTTTGCTATCTTTTGGAAGATTTCCTTAACTTTTTCTTCCAAAGGTCTTTGGGATTTTTTATTTCTACTATTATGTTTTTAATTTCCATGATCTGTTTTCTAGTTCCTAAATCCTTTTATTTTTAATCGTTCTGTTATTACTTTCTAAGTAAACATTTTCATTATTTTTTTCAAGATACTAATTTTGGTTTTTTTTTTTTCACATTTTTTTTTCCATACATAATCTCTTTTATACAGGCTATTTCCTCTCTCTTGTTTTATTTTGTCTCTGTCTTTCGAAGTGGAGGATTTACTCAAAATTTGGTGACTCTTAGCTACCTTCTCATACTTAAAAGTAGAGCATGGGGCACCTGGCTGCCTCAGTCAGTAGAGTGGGCAACTCTTGATTTTGGGGTGTGAGTTCAAGCCCCACATTGGGTGTAGAGACTACTTAAAAATAAAATCCTAAAAAATAAAATAATAATTATTTTTTTCAAAAGAGTATAACACCAAATTATTGATTGGAAATCTGATGTGCTACGTAGCTTCAGTGTGAGATGACTCATTTGCCCAGTCCAGTGGACTTCTTTCTTCTTGGGCTGGTTATACTCTCCAATCAAGGCTCTACCCCATTCTGGGATGACTGGGAAGAAGCCTGGGGTAGTATCAATATTCAGCATAAAATTTTTACTTACTCTTCATATGGTCACTTTGGTAACCTGATCTTAATCCATATCTGGGGCTCCTCAGTCGTGATTCTCTTGATTTAAACACCAGAAAATAAACCTGCAGTCCTCTGCTGGTGTGTTCGGCTAAGGCGCAATCGGCACTGGCCTGGAAGGCAAGAAGTCTAGAGATCTAACTGCCCTTTTTTTTCTCTTGACCCTGAGATCAAGACCTGAGCTGAGATAAAGAGTTGGACTTTTAACTGACTGAACCACCCAGGCGCCCCAATCTAACTGCTTCTTCAACAGACTTTCAACCAAACTTTCTGATCTTACTTTTACTTCCAGAAGTATCGGGGTGTACCAGTTCCCAAGTCTTTGGGGGGTTCT
This sequence comes from Spilogale gracilis, assembly GCA_004023965.1. Taxonomy (NCBI): domain Eukaryota; kingdom Metazoa; phylum Chordata; class Mammalia; order Carnivora; family Mephitidae; genus Spilogale; species Spilogale gracilis. The sequence goes on along the minus strand of PITA01008258.1, from coordinate 10,534 downwards.
GCCTTTGAGCTGCATTGTTCCTGGCCTTCTCCTCCTGTTTAGGAGTCGGGGGTCTCAAGGCTGCTATGTCAGTTGCATTCTTCCAATTGCTTCTCAGCTTCCAAAACTTGCTACTGTCTCCCACCTCTTCCCATTCTCTTTGTTCATGTGGATTCGCATCTTCCTAAAATGTCCCTTCATTTCCATCCTAGTGTGCTTGTAGAAGAAATGAAAACAAATTTATGTGGCCAACCTGCTATTTTTGGTGTAAAGTCTCAATGCAGGTCTTGCCATTAATAAAACGCATGTTTTAATGTTTATCAGATGGATTCTGTGGTTTGAGGTTGCTTACTTACCATTGTGAGCCTTTCCTTAATCCTGTTTTTCTTGTTCATCGTAATAGCTCCTGCATCTAGCAGGAGATATATGTCATCAATGTCACATAAAATTAAACTATTTGCTGTTTCACCACATTTTTGTGAAAAACAGTAACATTTTAAAATGTATTTTTAAAGTTGAGCATGGAAATTTTCCTCTATTACTAAAATGAAATATTATACACACATACATATCTACATGTAAGTGAATGTTAAGACATAAAGCTAAACAGTGGACCTTTTGACATTCAGAAATGATAAAATTCACTGAACACCTTTAATTATTTAGATGTCCAACTATATAATTATCTAAGCCTTCAATTTGAGGAGCCTGTCTAGAGCAAATTACAGTTGTCAAACTACACTTGAATAAGATTTCACCAAGTCAAACTATCACACAGTATTTTTCAGAATGTGATAATGACCAGTATTCAGGAACTGCGGAAAATTTTCCATTTGTGCTTTTTGCAGAGATCTGTGTGCTAGTCAGAGGCCCTTTGGAAAAGCAAAACATGAAAAATTTAGTAGTAAAAACTTTTCAATTATTTAAGGTACATGGTGCCTGGAGTTGGTCGAGAAACAATCGTGTCGTGTTTTGTTTTCCCATTGAGAAGAGGCCGAAAGCCCTGATTGCCCCTCATCAAGCAGGTGGCCTGGAGAAAAGGTCCAATACGACCTGGGAACTTGTACCGAATTCTTTTATCTTCATACGCTATCGGAAAACTTAGAAGGGCTGATTTTTGAGGCACCTGGGTGGCTCAGTGGGTTGAAGCCTCTGCCTTCAGCTCAGGTCATGATCTCAGGGTCCTGGGATCAAGTCCCACATCAGGCTCTCTGCTCAGCAGGGAGCCTGCTTCCCCCCTCTCTCTCTGCCTGCCACTCTGCTTACTTGTGTTCTCTCTCTCTCTCTCTGTCAAATAAATAAGTAAATAAAGCCTCTAAAAAAAAAAGAAAATCTTTTAAAAAGAAGGGCCGATTTTTTAAATCCAACATTCCTTTATTCCAGGAGATAAAGGCCACTCCAGGATGGATCAGTTAGCTTTGCTGTAATATGGAATGATCGCATAAACCCCATGTGGTTTACAATTGCAAATATGTCTCTCCTGGCCCCATTACACGGCAGTGGTGCTGGGTAGGAGCCAGAAAACTCACTGCTTGTGACTTCTCATCCCCAGATGGAAGTTGAAGGAGAAGCACCATCTGGGACATGTTGCTTGGTGACAGAGGGAAAGAAGTGCCTAAAAATGTGACCCTTGTCTCATGCCCTCACATTCCTCTGAGCAAAGCAAGTCACACAGCCAAGCCCAACATTGATGGGGAGGGCAAGTTTCTCCTCTAACAGGAAGTCCCTGTACGTTATGTGGTAAAGGGTGGTGTATAATAAGGAAGGGGATGATGCATGAGTCATCGAAAATGTAATATGATCTCTACAGGTAGAAAAGGCAAAGGGGGGTGCTTAAATCATTTAAGAGAGAAAATAGATTTGAGAAAAGTTGAATAGTGAGGAGTACGGGAAAATTTACAAGTTTAAAATGTTTTTTCTTGAGTTAAACACAATAGTACTTTAAAGAATTTAAGCCTGGATTATCCAACTTAAATAATGATTTGTCACTTATCCTGCAACACAGTTTTATTGGAGACCAGTATTTCTTTTAGCAGTATGCTTTTGGACTCCTTTCTAATTCTGTTCAGTTTAAGAAGTACCAACGAAATTCCACTTTAATGCAGGTAGGGGTAACAGACTGAGTTGAAAAGGTAGTAAATCAAAATAATTTGGATGAAAAAGCAAAACGCAGTATATCAGCGGATTTCACCTAGAGCATAATCATTTACCCAATGGCTACCCAAATAGGAACTGTAGGTCCTCTGGTTTCTGGCTTAAAAAGTAAGGCTCAGGGGCGCCTGGGTGGCTCAGTTGGTTAAGCGACTGCCTTCAGCTCAGGTCATGATCCCGGAGACCCGGGATCGAGTCCCACATCGGGCTCCCTGCTCGACAGGAAGCCTGCTTCTCCCTCTCTCACTCCCCCTTCTTGTGTACCCTCTCTGGCTGTGTTTCTCTCTGTCAAATAAATACAATCTTTAAAAAAAAAAAAAAAAAAAAAAAAGTAAGGCTCAATATTCGGTAGACAAAGCAGTTATGTCTCCGAAACACCAGGAATGATGTGATGCTCAGAAAAAAGAAAAAAAAAATTCCCTTCTTAGTAAGTCTCTTAAATCCAACACTTTGTAGGAATGCATTTTCTAGTATAAGACCTAGTCCCAAGCTGAGATGAGTATACTAACAGTTTAGTGTTTGTGTTTCAAGGGTATTAGAGTTTTCAAACACGAACCTCCTAGAGAGTATTACTCTCACATTCTCTGAAAATGTGATTAGGGCATATCTTTATCTGAGCAAAGCAGAAACCAAGAGGCACGGCAGTTCAGAGAGTGAATGACTCTTTCCCTGAGATCTATCTAGTTATGACAGTTCAGGGGTGAGGCGGGGGGAGGGGGGGATGTGTGCTAGACTGGGCACCATGAGAAGGAAAAAGAGATGTGGAAGTTTTGAAAGCAGGAACTGGGGTAAGGGAACACAAACCAAGCTGGTGTTAAATTTCCAATAATCAGAAGGCCTAGTAGGAATTCAAACCTAAAGAATTATTAAAATAAATAATGAGAGAAAACTAAGCAAATTCATGAATTTACTTAATGAAAATAAGCATAAATAATAGAAATTTAAATCTTTCCACTGAGAAAGACCATCGAACTCCAGCTGGGCTGCAGAAATGATTGCTGTTGGTATAGTTTGGGTTTATGGCCAGTAATGGACACACTGATACAGTCTACTGACACATTTTGTTTTTTTAAGATTTCTTTTTTGACACACAGAGAGAGAGAGCACAAGCAGGTGGAACAGTAGAAGGAGAGGGAGACAGAGATGCAGACTCCTCACTGAACAGGGAACTCAATGTGGGGCTGGATCCCAGGACCCTGGGATTAGAACCTGAGCTGAAGGCAGATGCTTAATTGACTGAGCCAACCAGGTACCCCACTGACACATTGTTATTCATTCTTTCATCAACCTTGACATTGGGGTACTAGAGAATAGTGACAAGCATTTCATTTTTCTTGGTTAAATTCAGAAGCACTAGGCTATTTTAGAGAAAAGATTTGTATAATCGTTATCTTATACTATTATTATATTCCACCTTTCTTTTTTCTTCATGAATATAAGGGGACCCAATGATTCATTTTTCAACAAATACTTATTGGACATCCATTATGAATCTAGCTCTGGTCTAGGTCCTGGCAACTCAGATAAAAAAGGATTTACATTATAGCAGGGTAGATAGACAATATTAAAATCCAATTTATAATACTATGGCAGGCACTGATAAACATTTTGAAGAAAAACAAAGTAGGATTAGAGGGTGGTGGTAAAGTTCCCATTTTAGGAGAGGCAATGGTGTGTTGGCGACAGCTCACCCCACTTTCAACAGAGCTCAACAGTTAGATGTTAAACAACCATTATGGGCACCTGGGGGCTCAGTGGGTTAAAGCCTCTGCCTTCGGCTCAGGTCATGATTTCAGGGTCCTGGGATCGAGGCCCGCTTGAGCTCTCTGCTCAGCAGGGAGCCTGCTTCCCCCTTTCTGTCTGCCTGCCTCTCTGCCTACTTGTGATCTCACTCTCTGTTAAATAAATAAAATCTTAAAAAAAAAAGTCATTATTATAAATTAAATTATATAACCTTATGAACAAACATTATAATAAAAGCAAAGGTAATAAATATGCAAAACTCAGCATTTATGTTTCTTTTTCTACTTGCTAGTACCATGTCTGCTCCTTATTTACATCCATTATAGCTGCATGTTGGAAATTTACATATCGGTGCGCTACTGCACATGTTTTCCCGACTCTGTGTTCAATGAGGTCACGGTGGTAGCCTGTAATCAGCCATGGTGTTTGTATTTACACCATGGAAATTGGCAAATAATGCAAACCAGGGTGTTGTTGTTGTTGTTGTTTTCCATTCCAGAGAGCTCATTAAACATTTACCAGCACTTTTCAGAGAGGAGTCTTTCTGATGAGGTGATATTTGAGCAGGGGCCTGAATTAGATGTGGGCATTGTCATCAGGATATCTGGGGGAGAACAATACAGACACAGGTCTCAGACCAGCCCCTGCCTGACCTGGTCGAGCATCAGGCCAGAGAACAGCACAGCTGTTGACTGCTCTCAGTGAAACATGTGGCAGGAAATTAGGGCAAGGGACAGATTCTGTAGAACTTTGAAGCCCCTGGTAAAAGATGTTTTTTATAAGTACATTATGAAGCCATGGAAGGATTAAAAACAGGACAGGGTCATGATCTGATCTCTATCACAAAGCTTTACTCTACTGCATGGAGAAAAATAGATTGTTCTATCAAGTGATTTGTTCTAAATGTCAACTGAGTGGTATCTAAGAACTACTCCTCCCTTGTTGGAAATATACAAGCACCACTGAGACGTGCAGTCATCCTAACAGCAGATCACAGGCAAAGCAGAGTATATGGAAGTGACTAAAGTCTCATCCTTATCCTTATCCGCTTCTCTTCTCCTTCCTGAGCACATGCATGGGCTACATGTCCAAATATTCTTGCAATTAAGAGGTTCACATGATGAGTTTTAGCTAGTGAGATGTGAGTGGGAGTTATATGGGCCATGACAGGCAGAAGCATTTAAATGCCCCTGGGGGGGTGTCTACCCTTTCCTTTAGTCTTCCGCGGCAACTACAGAGGCCACACGCTGATGGAAGAAGCACATGGAAGCCTCCCGATCCCTGAGCGACTGTGAGTGGAGTACACCAGCCACCAACTTGCCCTGGACAGCTCACACAAGCAAGAAAAAAGAAAAAAATCTTCGTTTCCCTAAGTCCGGAGATTTCGGGATTAATTCCTTCCTTCAGCTTGACCTAGCCAATCGTGACTAATACAGAATTTCAAGCTAGCAGTATTTTCAGAACAATAGCTAACATTTATTGAGTGTTTACCCTAGGCTGGGCGCTACGCCAAGCATTTTACACGGATTTCCTCATTTAAGACCCAAGTCACCCCAATGAGGTGGACACTATTATTGCTTCGTTTTAGGAAACGAGTAACGGAGGCCAAGAAGGGTTATGTGGCTTATCCAAGGTATCCAGCAGAACAAAGGGTAGAATCAAGATCCGGTCCTGACTCTGGTGCCTTCCCTTTTCCTAATCAGGAAAAAACACACAGCCTCCTGACTTCATTTGTTCCTGCACCCATTTATGGAGCACTTATAGTGGTAGGCTCTTGGGAGGCAAAGATAGATAAAATACCTCAAGATGCTCCCACAGGCAAGTGAGGGAGAGATCATGAAGAGTCGATTATAAATAAATGAATTTACAGGAAATACAGCAGACAGAGGAACATGCCAGAAACTCTAGTCAGCAAAAGCCAGATTGTAGGAAACCCTCCAGGACAGATAATCTGGTTTCTCTGACAAATAAATTGCAAGGAAATTGAGGCAGAACCTACAGATTAAGAGAGATACAAAAGACTTACCAACCAATGGTAAGATATTCTGGCTCCTGATTCAAGCAAACTGTGAACAAACAAACAAACAAAGACTCTTAATAAATATTTGAAAACTTGAACACGGGGTAGACACTTAATGATATCAAGAAATTTTTAACTTTAAAAATTGGGGTGAGATAATGATTTTGAGGTTATTTTGAGTGTGTCCTTACTTTTTAGAGATACATACTAAAATATATATAGATGAAATGACATGATGTCTGGAATCTTCTTCAAAGTATACAGGAGGGACAAGTGGGTAGACGGAACAAGATTGGCCAAGGATGATCATTGTTGGCCTGGGTGATAGTTCCAGGGGGATCAATTTTAGCAAATATTTAGAGCTTCCCAAAATAAAAAGTTTTAGAATAACTATTCCTAGGCTGGATACACAGGAACTTCTAGAAATGCTGACAAAGGTGTTTGGAGAAGTTGGGAAAGCTTCCAAGGAAAATGGGACATCCACGTGTGGAACAGTTCTTAGGCAGCAGGGAAGCACGCACAAACAAATGAAATTATTTTGAGCATCACCCAACATTATCGATGCCAGAGATGGTTAATATTTGTTTTTCAACCACAGCTGGCTGCTATCACATGGAAACAGGTAACGAGAGTTCATGAAACTTCCTTCTGTGGACAGGCATATAAATGGGCTGAGAAAACAGGAGATTGAGCATTGGATTAGAAAGTCAGGAGATCAGGCATGAGAAGCCTGGCTCTGGCATTGGCCAACTGTGTGTGTTGGAGAAGGACTCTTATATTCTGTGTCCCTGTTCTGTCTGCTAAACAAGGAGGCCAGGAGCTCCTGGGGGGCTCAAGTCATGATCCCAGGGTCTTAAGATCTAGTCCCGCCTGGGACTCCCGGCTCAGGTGGGAGTCTGCTCCTCCCTCTCCAACCCACTCATGCTCTCTCTTGCTATCCCTGTCTCTCTCTCTCTCTCAAATAAATAGATAACATCTTTTCTTTAAAAAAAATCATTTATTTTATTTTTTCAGTGTTCAAGATTCATTGTCTATGCCCCCCACCCATTGCTCCATGAAATTAAATAGATAAAATCTTAAACAGAAACAAAGCACAAGGAGGTCCGAACTGTTCCCAAAGAACCCTTCCTACTCCCATTATTCTACACAGGCTTCCACAGACATGAGATGTGATTTGGGGTCATGTGTGGGGATCAACTCTTCAAGTCACTGTAGCATCATTCTCTGGACTGGAGAGACTCCTGAGGCAGGCATGTTAGTTACAAGAGACCCTGGGCAAGTTCCCCACACAGACAGACGCCCTGATATAACCTTAGACTGTTTTCTACTTCGAAAGAGAAGCAGATGGAGCATTGCCATGAGACCATTGCTCCTTGTTTTCCACACAGTAACCCAGATCCTGGCGTTGTTCGTAGGTGAAGGGAGGAGAATTTATTTATAATTTGGCAACTTCCTTGTTAAAAATTCCTCTCAGCTTAAAAATCCTATTGCCTTCTTTCCTTACATGTTGAATATTAAGAAATCTGTGCCCTTGATGTCTGAAATAGAGGTTAAAATGGTACTGACGGAATGATACGATGGGCCCATAATTCCATGCTGAGGAAAATAATGAAAAGTATCAACATATCCCTGACCACCCCGCTCCCCTACCTTTCTGAACCACAGCAGAGACTCACCTACAGTCATTCTCATCATAGAGGAAGTGACAGGACCTGAGGTCCCGAACCCCACCACCTCCCCATCCCCACCCCACCTGGCAGAAGCTGGAAACTGCACAGACTGATTAGAATAGTTCTGGTATGTGAGAGGGACACAAAGGAAAAGGGAGACCCACCTGGTCTCTGTCTGTGGGTCCTGCAATTTCCGTCCTAGCATGATTGCACAGAAGTTTAGTCTGTCTGACTGACGGAACAAGACAGCCCCAAGTGAGGCTGGCCTGCAGATAGCCGGACAGAAGCGCAGACTGAGCTGCCCATCCTTCTTCATTTCTTCTTGCCTGTGCGCACTCAGAGGAGTCTGTCCATCTGGAATGCGCTTTCCAGGCTGCCTCTTGTACCATTAACTGTGTCCTTCCCTCATGTCTCCACATAAGCTTCCAGTGTGAAGGGAAGCTTCCCAGACTAGGACAGCCCGCTAATGAGCCCCGTCGTGCAATCTCCTTGCTTCCCTTCTAATGTTTTTATCAGTCTGTTATTATAACTGGTGTCTGCCTCTACAAACAAATACAACAAATCCTGGGTATGTATTGTTCTCTCCCATTTCTAAAAAAGATTTATTGATATATTTATCTATTGAGAGAAACAATGCCCATGCAAGAAGAGGAGGGGCAAAGGGAGAGGGATAATCCCAAGCAAACTCCCTCAAACTGACAGCAAGCCCCACTCAGAGCTGGATCTCTTGACCCTGAGACCATGACGTGAGCTGAAATCAAGAGTCAGACTCAACCAACTGAGCCACCCAAGCGCTCCTGTTTTCTTTTTAAAATTGAAATTGAACATATAGAAAATGAACAATTCATAAGTGCAACCCAGTGAATTATTACAAAATGAGCACACTTGGGCACCCACTACACGGGTCAATAAACAGTCCCAGCATCCCAGAAGGCACTGTCCTCCCTCCCAAAGTAATGACTCTCCTGACATCAATAAATTAGTCTTACCTCCTTTTTAAGGTTTTAAATCTTGGGGTGCCTGGGTAGCTCAGTTGATTAACCATCTGTCTGTAGTTTGGGTCATGATCCCAGAATCCTGGGATCCAGCACCATGTCCCATCATCCCACTGGACCCTTTGCTCAGCAGGGAGTCTGCTTCTCCTTCTCCCTCTGCCTGTGCTCTCCCTGCTTATGCTCTTTCCCTGTCAAATAAATAAAATCTTTAAAGTTTTAAATCTTAAGACTTAGAAGTTGAAATATGTCCTGTGAATTTATGTATAGAGAAATTTATCTTTCAGAGTATGCAGTTCTAGGATTTTTCTTAAACACAGAGTTTTATTTATCACACCTCAGTCAAGTTGCAAAATTCCCTTGAATCCTTTGTAATCAATCCCTCTCTCCATCCTCAGGTCTTGGGAGCCACTGATCTTTTCCTATAGTTTTACCTATGGTAGAATGTCATATATCTGGAATGGTCCAATATTGGGGGGATGGGGGACAGAAGGGAAGGTCTTCTTTCACTCATTTTAATGTTTATAAGATTTATCCATGATGTTAGGGGCTCCTGGGTGGCTCAGTCGTTAAGCTCAGGTCATGATCCTTCGGCTCAGGTCATGATTCTGGAGTCCCGGGATCCGGCCCCACATCGGGCTTGCTGCTGGGCGGGAAGCCTGCTTCTCCCTCTCTCACTTCCCCTGCTTGTGTTCCCTCTCTAGCTGTGTTTCTCTCTGTCAAATAAATAAATAAAATCTTTTAAAAAAAAGATTTACTCAGGGAACCTGGGTGGTTCAGTTGGTTAAGCGACTGCCTTCGGCTCAGGTCATGGCCCTGGAGACCCAGGATGGAGCCCCGCATTGGGCTCGCTGCTTGGGGGGAAGCCTGCTTCTCCCTCTCTCACTCCCCTTGCTTGTGTTCCCTCCCTCGCTGTGTTTCTCTCTGTCAAATAAATAAATAAAATCTTAAAAAAAAAAGAATATTAGAAAAAAAAGATTTACAGATGACATAACAATTGTTCAGTTGTTCATTTTCATTGCTATATGACTATACCATAATCATTTGCATCATTGTATGATCATACCACAGTATTAGCCAGTGTGCTGTTGATGTACATAAAGCTGTTTTCACTCTGGGGCTATCACAGATAATGCCGCTAGAAAGGTTCTTGCACACACCTTTTTATGCTCACTGCATGCATCTTTATGGTTTAATGAACCCAAAGCCACAAAGACCTACTCTTATCTTAGTTCCTAGAATTTTCATTCTACCTTTCACAATTAGATCTACAATTGACCTAGAATGCTTATTTGCATGTGATATGAGGGGAGGGCTCAAGTTTCTTTTCCCTTCTCACCACCTGGATATCAGTTGACCAGCCACCATTAATTGAAAAAAAATGTTCTTTCACCTTGCTCTGCAGTGCCTCCTCTGAACTAAGCTGTTCACACACCTGTAATTTTGTTTCTAGGCCCTCCATTCTGTTCCACTGTCTATTGATATTACCCTCCCATTTTGTTGTTGGTTTTCTTGTTGTTGTTGTTGTTTGGCTGTTGGGCTTTTTTTAAAGATTTTATTTATTTGACAGAGAGAAACATAGCCAGAGAGGGAACCGAAGCAGGGGGAGTGAGAGAGGGAGAAGCAGGCCTCCCACTGAGCAGGGAGCGGATGCGGGGTTGGATCCCAGGACTCCGGGATCATAACCTCAGCCGAAGGCAGTCACCCAACCAACTTGAGCCACCCAGGCGCCCCTGTTGTTTGTTTTTTTTGTGATTTTTCTTAGTTTTTCGTGACCCTCAGAATTTCCACATAATTTTTAGGCTTCTACCTGAGTTTACTCATCCTTGGTCCCAGCGCTGACAAGGTGCTTGGCACACAGTAGGAACTCAATGAATACCTGTAGCATGGATGGAGGAGACCTTGGGACCTTTCAGAGACGATGGTAAAGACTTCCTCAGCCACAGGCTCCCCACCTCCTCTACCCTGGCCCGCCTCCC
>PITA01008257.1:0-85931 GCA_004023965.1 Spilogale gracilis | reverse complement strand
GGGGCGCCTGGGTGGCTCAGTTGGTTGGACGACTGCCTTCGGCTCAGGTCATGATCCCGGAGACCCGGGATCGAGTCCCACATCGGGCTCCCTGCTCGGCGGGAAGCCTGCTTCTCCCTCTCTCGCTCCCCCTGCTTGTGTTCCCTCTCTGGCTATGTTTCTCTCTGTCAAATAAATAAAATCTTTAAAAAAAAAAAAAAAAAATAGAGTCCACATGCTCTCAGCTTCCTTCATCACCTCCACTGCTGGAATCCCATCCTAAACTGAAGGCTCCTTTTCAGAAAGCAGCAACCCTCTCGTTGTTCGTTCTGCTCAGCAAAGCCCTGCTTGCTAAATGAATAAATGAATGTGAAATTCACAAGTCACCAACTTGATAGAGAAAATAGTTATGTATGTAAACAACACTGAATAGCCATCTGTGTGACAAGGACTTAGGAATTTCTTAAAAACTTATAATGGCCTGGAGCACCTGGGTGGTTCAGTGGGTTAAGCCTCCTTCTTCAGCTCAGGTCATGATTTCAGGGTCCTGGGAAGAGCCCCGCATCAGGCTCTCCTCAGTGGGGAGCCTGCTTCCTCCTCTCTCTCTGCCTGCCTCTCTGCCTACTTGTGATCTCTCTCTATGTCAAATAAATAAATAAAATCTTAAAAAAAAAATTAAAAAACTATAATGGCCTGTTACTTGTCCATTGCCTTGTTCTTCATATCTCTAGTGACTAACACATAGTAGGTGTCCTGTGTATGTTGAATGAATCTGTTATGTACAAATGAATAAGGCCTATGTTAGAATGACTCGTTTATTGGGGCATAAATACAACTTGATTTTGTAGAACTTGGGGGTTTTCATGATTAAGGTGAAATAGGAGGGTGAAAATAAACCACTGCAAGAATATAGAGTGCTTTGGACTTATATATTTATACCAAGTATCTATTAAGACTCTGATATTTGGGGACGCCTGGGTGGCTCAGTTGGTTAAGCAACTGCCTTCGGCTCAGAACATGATCCCGGAGACCTGGGATCGAGTCCCACATCGGGCTCCCTGCTCAGCAGGAAGCCTGCTTCTCCCTCTCTCACTCCCCCTGCTTGTGTTCCCTCTCTGGCTGTGTTTCTCTCTGTCAAATAAATAAAATCTTTATTAAAAAAAAAAAAGACTCTGATATTTGGTAGGTACTGTTTTAAGCATATGTATAAAGGTGTGCAAAGCAAGCAAAGTTCTCAAGGAGCCCATGATCTTTGTGAAGCTAGTTATTTAGTTTTATATTTTAGCTGAGTAAATTGGGACAAGAGCAGGATAAATTTGCCAAGATCATCTACTATGTTGCTAGCAGCTTTACATCTGTGGATCACTTCCTGTGGTACTTAACCATGAAATTGGTTTTTGTTATTAAGGTAGGATTTAGTTAGTCTTATGCTGGTTAATTTTAACAAGTGAAAAAATGAGGCATTGTAATACTCCTGGTGGTGTTTGTTTCTAACAAAATAATGATAACTCAGCTTCTCAGGTATAATCATTTTGTAGTACTTATTACCATCCTCAGTTAATATTGCAAAGTACTGAGTCATTCAAATGTTATAAACCTAAGATTGTAGAAATCTCAGCATTAGAGGTGAACATAATAGATTTTTGTCTGAGAGAGGGAAGGAAGTGAGAGGGAAGGAAGGAGGAGGGGGGACTAGAACATGTGAAAAAATCATGATTGTTCAACTGAATAATCTTGTAATTTAGGGGCACCTGTGTGGCGCAGTCAGTTAAGCCTCAGACTCTTGATCTTAGCTCAGGTCATGATCTCAGGGTCATGAGATGGAGCCCTGTGTCGTCACATTGACATGGAGCCTGATTAAGACTCCCTCTCAAAAAAAAAAAAAAAAAAAAAAAAGACTCCCTCTCTTTCCCTCTGCCCCTCTGCCTCCCTCCCCCTGCATGCGCTCTGTCTCTCAGAAAAAAAAAAAAAAGTATATATATATATATATGTATATATATATATATAATTTAGTAGAAACATATGTATCTTCCACCAGTGTCATCGTGATTGTAATTTATCAAGGAAACCTTCTGTGCTAATAGCAACTACAAAAATGTAGGGGGTGTGGGGAGGAGATTTTTCTTCTTAAATTGTAAAACTGTGATCCGGAATCCTTGGGAAGTAGAATTTGTGAGCTTTACATACTGATTTAGTTGCACAAGTTGATAAATTTTAAAAAAACACCATTATGTGTAGAATAGAAACTAGATAATAGGAGGCACCAACTACCTATAAAAGAAATAAGTGAAATGGTCCCTTACTTTCAAATCTGTTAAGTAAGAATTGACAGACATGGGACACCTGGATGCCTGAGTTGGTTAAATGGGTGCCTTTGGCTCAGGTCATTATCTCAAAGGTCCTGGGTTCAAGTCCCCCACACACTTAGTGGGGGGTCTATGGCCCTGTTCCTTCTTCTCCCTCCCCCCTCGCTTGTGTTGTGTCAGTCTCTGAAATATTAAGATCTTTTAAAAAAATTTTGACATACCTACAAGGAATCTATTTCTGAAAAGTAAATAAGATCATTTGAAACAAAAAAGATTAGAAATAACCCATATATGCTCATCAGCATGAAAATGGTTCAGAAAATTCTTTACACGTGCAATGGAATATTACCTCATAATACAGCAGCCAAAAGGATGAATTATAGCTGCACACTACAATGTGGATGGATCTTTAAAAATGCAATGTGGAGGGCCACCTGGGTGGCTTAGTCATTAAGCCTCTGCCTTTGGCTCAGGTCATGATCCTGGAGACCCGGGCTCGAGCCCCCCATTGGGTTCCCTGCTGTGCGGGAAGCCTGCTTCTCCCTCGCTCATTCTCCCTGCTTGTGTTCCCTCTCTAGCTGTGTTTTTCTTTGTCAAATAAATAAATAAAATCTTTTAAAAATAAATAAAAATAAATACATAAAAATGCAATGTTGAAGATGGCACGGGAGAGCAAGACAAACCCTTAAGAGACTCTTAATCTCAGGAAACAAACTGAGGGTTGCTGGGGTTGGGGGAGGAATAGGGTTGCTGGGTTATGGAAAAAATAAAAAATATATAAAATTTTTAAAAAATGTAATGTTGAGCCTTTCTGTAAAGTTAAGAGAAGATGAAGCTAAATGTAATGTTTAGGTATCCATATATTCATAATAATATTTTTAAAGTAAGGTAATGATTTACACAAAATTCAGAAGTAATTGCCCCAAAAGTGGAGGCAAGAATTCAGAAGAGAGAAGGAGCACAAAATTTAAGTTGTTGGTTCATTTCATTAGTTGGGCAATGGTTCTGTAGATATTGGTTATTTTTTTAAAAAATTAAAATTATACATTGATGTTAGTTATTTGAAGAAACTTTGGAATCGAAAATAATCCCCCCTTCATTTATCTTTCACACTACTGAATCTGTCAAGTGTTCTTTATGTGTCCAACTAAGTTAGTAGATGAGAAGGGAACTTGGTAAGATGGTTATTTTCAGCCCTTTTCCTCAGAGTAGAGGTACAGTGAGTAGTCCTTCATGGTGATGAGGAAGAATTTGGTTTCATGAAGCACACAGGAGGAAAGATTCATGCTGGGTTCTCAGTTTCTCAGAAAATACTTATTATAAACCTGACCAGAATGTATAAGAGTAAATGGAATGTATGGTTTGTAAAGTGTGAAAGCTAATAAAAATGTCCTCTTCCATGAGTCTTAAATTTGTTGAAATTCATATTTGGGAAATTTTATGGGGATGTTGCCTGTGTTATTTTGGTTTTGCTTTTTGTTCTGTTTTTATTTTCCCTAATTGAAGTTTAATCCTGGGGTTTGAGTGCTGACATTTCAGGGTATGAAAGAAAACACAGACTTTGGTTTAGGGGCATTAAGACAGATCTTAGGGATCGTTTGGGGGGCACAGTTGGGTAAGCATCCAACTCATGATTTAGGCTTAGGTCATGATCTTAGGGTTGTTATTGAGCCCCACACAGGGGCTCAGTCGGGAGCTTACAGCCTGCTTAAGATTCTCTCCTTTGCCCTCTCTCCACTCCCTCTCCTCCAAAAGGCAGATCTTGAAGTCCCAGATATGCTGCTTGCTAGTTGTGTGATCTTGGGCCAGTGACTTGGCTCAGCTTTGGTTTTTTTTGTATGTAAAGAGGAGATCCTGCTTTGCAGGATTTTTGTGAGGATTTGAAGTATTCATAAAGCACCTAAAGGAAAATAGAGATTCAGTACATGATAGCCATCTTAAGTAATAATTTTTCCACATTGTATAACAGGGACATTGAGCCTGACAAATCAGTCTTTGTCTTATAATAGTAGCTGAGTAAATATTCTTTAAAAGGAATGTGACTTCTGACTTTGACATGTGACTCTCATTTGCTTTCAATCAGTTATAATGTGGAAAATTTGAGCTGTGTAAGCAGCTAGAACAGAGTATTATTATTCAGATCATCACCTTGGATTTGAATTTCACTTAGGCCTGTTAGTTCTGTTTTAGGGCCACAGACTATATATCAGTCTTTCTCACAACTACCTTACAAATGTGTGCCTTTATTCACAGGTAAGATCAAAAGAGAAAAAAATTCCAAGGTTTGTCTCACTGACGACTTAATGTTACCTTTACAGTCTAAGCAGGTACTAAGCAATGTTTAGAATTATTTTTATTAGTTTATAGATAGTGCCGGTTTTCATAGTAAATTCAGTGCTTGTGAACAATGAGTAACTGTTCATGCTGAAGATTCAGGGGTGTTTACCTGCAAGCAGGAACGCCTTAGAGAGTAGAAATACAGGATTTTCTTCTTACCCACAGTTCTTATTTCTGCAATGACTGCTAATACCTCCTTAAACTGATATATAAGGGAAACTAAAGGCTAGCTCATACAGGAAGGTTTTTCTCTCCCTTTGGGCTTCCCTTCTATGTCTTCTACCTCGAGAGAAGGATGTTTGGAAGGAATATTAACCAGATTTCTCTGCTTATTGACCTAGATGTTCTTGTTATGCTGGTGTGTTGTAATCGATCCTTGTGTGTTCAGGGCCAGTAAATGCTTCTTTGTTGGTTGGCAAAAAGATTGTCATGGTTTGTGACAGGCTCAGTTCAGGTATTGGTGGACCCAGGAAATCTCAAAGTGTTCAAATTTCTTTTTGGTTTTCACTGTTCTATGTTTTAAGAATGTATCAGTGTTGGGGCGCCTGGGTGGCTCAGTTGGTTGGACGACTGCCTTCGGCTCAGGTCATGATCCCGGAGACCCGGGATCAAGTCCCACATCGGGCTCCCTGCTCGGCGGGAAGCCTGCTTCTCCCTCTCTCACTCCCCCTGCTTGTGTTCCCTTTCTGGCTGTGTTTCTCTCTGTCAAATAAATAAAATTAAAAAAAAAAAAGAATGTATCAGTGACCTATAGTGTTGGTGTCATGTACAGACAAGCCGGGCTCTTTGGCATCTCGAGTCCAGGAACTATTCAGCATTAAGTTTAACTTAAAGGTTTTAATGATTGCCTAATGAGATTTTGAAGTATTGCATAGCTTAAAGTGAAACTATCAACTATTCCCGTTTAAGTTTTAATATGTAAGATGGAAATGTGTATGGTTAGAAAGGAATCAACCTATAATTAAATGAAGGCTTGTGTTCAGTATTTAGATACATAACTCTGCCTCCTTGAGGAGGTGATCTTCTCTTACTGCCACATGCCCAGTGCCTGGATTGCTGCCTGGCATATGAAATACTCTTAGTGAATATTTACTGAATAAAAGAGTGAATGAATGAATGAATGAATGAATGAATGAATGAATAGCTCTGGGTCTAGATATAGGATAATGGTGGAAGAGATTTAAATAGAAATGAATAAACCTCAGATATTTTTTTCATTAGTAACTTGCTAATTTTCTTCCTAATTGTAATCATATACGTATATGCATTTTGACATTGAACCAGTTTGCTTTCCCTCCACCAGTATGAGAAATGCCTGTTTATCTTCAGTGTGGCTTTTAGCATTTTTTCTTTAAGATCAGTCTCAAATTAGAATGAATCATTTATGAAATGTTAATATTTATTTAAATGTAATATATCATGCATATCATGCATATGTATTGTATATAAAATACAATTCTAATATTCAAGGAGAACTTTTTTTTTAGTTCTCAGAAATCAAAGTATCCTTCTGATAAGAAATTCCTAGAATATAATAAGTCATCTTAGGATATATTCCTTGAAGTTCTAAGTTTCTCCTTAAAACCAGATCTTTAAGTAGAACAAACACTTGTTTTCCATTGTCCAAAACATTTTTTAAAAAATATTTTATTTATTTCTTTGACAGAGAAACACAGTGAGAGAGGGAACACAAGCAGGGGGACTGAGAGAGGGAGAAGCAAGCTTCCCGCCAAGCAGGGAGCCCTATGTGGGGCTTGATCCCAGGCTCCAGGATCATGACCTGAGCCGAAGGCAGTCGCTTAACCAACTGAGCCACCCAGGTGCCCCCCAAAACATTTTCAAAGAAAACCTTTATCATGCCTTACCATGCCATCTCCTCAGATGACAAACACCTAACTTTTAGCTACCAAAGTATAAATGCCTCATTGGATAATATAGTAAGTAGACAGGTGTGTGAGTGGGTGAGCCGGTTGGCTGGTTTTAGAGAACATGATAATATTCCAGGATGAGTGACTTTTAAAAATATAATATAGCTTTATCTTCTGATTAGAAGCATAATACGTACTTTATGCAGAAACTTGGCAAATACAGCAGCATCAAAAGAGGGAGGGTGCCATTAATTGGAAAGGATTTTGCTTTTTTACCATCAAGTTTTTTTCTTGCACTTCAGTCTAGAAAGCCAGGTTTTTGTACCTTGGGGAAGGAAATTATAAATGCCTAAGAGTATATTTAACTTGAAAATCTGCTTTAGCTTTTTCTTTCTTTCTTTTTTTCTTAAAGATTTTATGTATTTATTTGATAGAAACACAGCTAGAGAGGGAACACAGGAGGGGGAGTGAGAGGGGGAGAAGTAGGCAGTCCTATGTAGGGGCTTAATCCCGGGGCTCTGGGATCATGACCTACAGAGGCTTTAACGACTGAGCCACCCAGGCGCCCCTAGCTTTCTCTTAAAACACCACCTTTGGCAGAGTAAAAAAATTTAATAGCTAAGTATATGAGAATAAAAGATTAGAGGTGAATTATGGGCTTATTAATCTGCCTCTTTTATCATCTTTGCTATGGAGTATTACCTAGTGTAAATTGTCTTTCTATTATCCAATCCTTTTATCCCAAAGTGAGGGAATTGATGAGGGTATGTGCATTGTGTTATGTCTGATCACAGTTTGACTAGCACAGTCTGGAAGTGGGTTGTGCAGGATGAGAACAGCAGCCTAATTGCTCTCCCTGCATCAGCAGCATCTAGAAAGCATCCTGGGAATTGCTCGCCCTACGTTCAGAGCAGCTGGTCACATGAGCCTGGATTTTTAGTTCAGTTCATTAGTCAGCCATTTTGGTCAACACCCTGCTTACTGCGCACAACCAATCCTGTTAGAACTCAGCATCCCGGCTCATCTGAGCAGATCCTGGAAGTGATTTCTGCAGTTCAGGATTTTTTTTTTAAGCTAAATTGAAAATATTGGTTTATTTTTGGGTTGGTTTTTTTTTTTGGTATTTTTTTTTCTGCACAAAGGAGGATTTTTCACTTATTCATGCAGAGGCCAGTTTTTTAAAGCCAGCTAAGGTGGCATCGGCTGTGCAGGATTCAAAGCCTATAGCTCAGCTGAAAAAGGAGGGGGAAGGGAAGATAAAAGGAGAGAAGCTAGGAGAAGACTGGGCATCATCTTATCTTGCTATGTGCTAGGAACTGTCTATGAGAAAACGTAGTATAGAATTGTTTATCTTGAGCAATTGGTTCTTAAACCGTAAGGCATTTTTCCTTGTGTTTTGTTTTAATCTCCCCCACCCCTTTTCTTGAGAGCTTTGTTCCAGAGCTTTGGATTTGGGGTTTTTTGGTGAGGAGGTTTTATTTATTTTTGTTGGGGTGAGTGTGTGTGTGTGTGTGTGTGTGTGTGTGTGTGTGTGTGTTGTGGTCCCAGCTGAGTCATCATGTCTGCTCTGACGCCTCCAACCGATATGCCAACCCCCACCACTGACAAGATCACACAGGCTGCCATGGAGACCATCTACCTTTGCAAATTCCGAGTATCTATGGACGGAGAATGGCTCTGCCTGCGAGAGCTGGATGACATCTCACTTACACCTGACCCAGAGCCTACCCATGAAGGTATGGTCAGACCCTGTCCACTAGTATCTCACTAGTATTCTCATTGTTACAGTAGGCTGGGAGGGTCAGGGAGAGGTAGGAAGAACCCATTCTCTAACCTGTTAGCAATCACGAAAACCTTTCATCCTTACCGACTGTCCAGTTCCCCTTTTCTACTCTGTGGGGAAAAAATACTTTTTCCCTGCCCCCTGAGGTATCAAAAGATGCTGGTGCCTATTTAGAGCTTTTTGTCTTCAAGCCTCTAAAGAGAACATTTGAGGTCACTTATCACATTTGGCCCTAATTGATAATGAAGAAGCTATTAATATTGATTATATACTAAAAGATTATGGAAATTGCAGTAACTCTTAATAAAGTAAGTTAAGACAGCATGACTATAAGATTGTACATGGCATAATTGAAACATTTGGTGTTTTATTTTACAAAGGGGCATCAGGGTATAATGTTAAATAGGTTATGATATCTAGAAAATATTTGGTCAAACATTATCTTTTTTTAATAATATGGACTATAGATGAGAAAGCATTTTACATTCAGTGCTTATTGAATGAATATGGATGCTTACAAAAGGATACTGCCTTAAAAAGGTTAAACATGATTAATAAGGTAATCCCTACCCATGGAATCTATTGGCCATTACTTTTTTTATAAGTTATTTGTGGTAACTGTGATGACCCATCTTCATTCAGTACCTTTGAGACTTTTGTGGTCCCTTAATTTGTGACTTTCTCCCAGAACTTTTTCTAAATTTTCAGACGTTTTCTGCTTCTACCCCTTTATTCTCCTAATTTGATGCCATAAGAGAATTAATTTGAGTCAAAAATGCAATTATTTTTGTTTTTTATGTAGTAGCCTCTTAGCTAGTGTTTATTCTCTAGCTTTAAAATAATGAAGACAGGAATGTTCACAAATGAGAAATTATCACCATCTGCATAGTATTTAGGCATAGCTGCGGGGTAGAGGGCACGAGGTAGATTGCACAAAGCATACTGGCTCAAGGGAAAGTGGTGCCTTGCCCTTGACCTTGTATTGCAATCTTCCGTGACTCAGATCTCACCCTTTATTCTGAAAAGGATTTCAGTTTCCTGATTGGGCTTAGCCTTGAGAAACTTTTAGAGAGGATTAATATAATAGAACACAAAGTAGGCATTTTAGTGTGTCTTTTAAGGGCAGTATTTAAGTAGTTTTTAAGACTCTGCATCTTTTAACAACTGGTTTGTCAGTTGGGCAGCTTCCTTTGGCTCTAAGTCTCAGAATCAGAACACACACAAGCGTTGGAAGGCACCAGCTAGAATTCCACAGAATGCCAGTATTGTTTAAAACAGCCTCCAAAGGTTTAAGAATCTTCAGGGAAGAAAAACACATTTTTAGTAGTCTACCAAGGAGTCTTTTAGCAAATGCCTTAATTTTCATACTTTGTTTTCAAAAATATTCTCATCCATATTGAGCAATATGAAATATGAAATACTCCCTTAATTATAAAACCCTGCATATCAGTGTCTCAAAAATAATTTTTAACAATTTTAGTACTTTGTGTATTTGTTTCTTGAACAAGATTCCTGTGAGTGAGCCAAAGTGAACTGTTTGGTTCATGTAAGCATTTGTAGTGGTGCCACATGAATCCTTCAAGGGGGAGTCTGTGGTGGACAATATATGTGAGCCGCAACCTAAGCTCTAAGTGGCACATCCTTCTATTAAGGAAAAGAGACTAATAGGGAGTTCCCAATACCTTAGAACCAACAATAGAGGATATGGAGGAAAATGGAGAAATGCTGTCATTGAATTTTGGAATTTTGCCTTAAATTGGGTAAGAGAAACAACTATTTCAAGTGATTAGAAATGGAAATAGTAAAGTCCAGGCACAGAAAAGCATCTAGGTTTAGTGATCTAGGAAACGCAGCAGTGCTTTACAGGGCTTTTATTTCCTTGCTCTACTCACCAACTCAGGATGTCTGAACAGTCGTTTGGACTCAGGAAGTGTCTGCTTTAATATTGATACCAGTGATAATTATTAGGAATAATTTAGCTATCACAGGGCCAGTGAAAATGTGAATCTCACCTTGTTGACAAAGTGGGGCCATACTGTACTTCTCAGCTGACTCCTGGAGGGAAAGGTATCTGAGCACACAAATCCTGCAGTGAGGTGTTCTGACTCGCACAAGAGAAAATGGACAAAAAGCATCATATACCCTCGTAAGATGATAATACAGATCGTGTGTGCCCTCAGCAATAGAAGCTTTGCAGTTTCCAGCTTTCGTTACCTAAAAGCAGAGCTCCCACCTCTCACTCTGCACACCAAGTACAGGCCTGGACCTAGAGTTTCTGCCTAGCTTAATCCTTATATACATGGGAATAGAAGCATTCATTTGATTAGTTCAGTGCTTACTGGTAGTCAAGGAGGTGATTTCTTTCTCAGTACACTTTTTAACTTTTTTTTAAAGATTTTATTATTTATTTGTCACAGAAAAAAAGAACACAAATGGCAGGCAGTGGGAGAAGGAGGCTTGTGGGACTCAGTCCCAGAACCCTGGATCATAAGCTGAGCTGAAGGCAGACACTTACCTGACTGAATCACCCAGATGTCCCTCAGTACACTTTCTTTTTCCTCAGTACACTTTTTTTTTTTAAACCAGGAGGAAATCTACAAATCTATGATTTTTAAGTAGTTTTCCCCTAAAGATAGTAGCCTAGGACGATTCCACAGGAGAGGTGAGGATTCAGGAAAGGCTTTTGTTCAGTGAGTGAAACTGGGCTGCATACTGCACATAACTAGGCAATCATCAGGCAGACGTAGGTTGATGGGGGGACATTTCCAGCAGTGCCTGGTGAACTGGAGAGTAGCAAGTAGTTAGGAGTGGTGACTATCTCATTGTAGGTTAGGAGGATTAAGTGAGATAATTAATGAAAAACACCCTATAAACGTTAGTTATGTGTGTAATAGTTATTCATGGAGCCATAGTTTGAGCTGTAGCACATTCTTAAATACATTACCAATTTAATGTGTATTTCTGTTTTTATGGCTAACTTTTTGGAGCAGTCTAAACTAGTTGTTTACCAGACAGACTAAAGTAGTAGTAAGCAAGCTTAAATTCATGTTTTAGCATTGTCCTTTCTTGGACATCCATAAACAAAAAAAATGATTGGGTAAAACCTTAAGTCAGTTATCAAGCAATGCTTATTTTCCTATTAACCTTTTAAAGAATGGGAGTCTGAGGTTAAGAGACAATGCACACAGATGATCAATTTAATATTAAAAATACACTATCTGGTTACAAAGACAGCTAGAGGCTTTGAAATTACTCTTTTGACTTAGGAAACTTCCTTTTCAAATACAGATAATAAGAGACAGACTATGGAAGAAGTGGTCTGTTGGGCAGACACGATTTCTGGGTTACTGTAGAGAACTGGATGTGATGGCGGACTTCATACATGCTGTTATTGCGTAACTCTGCAGTGTCCCTGGTACTTGTAGTTGGCTTTAGTGTTCATTACAGGAGCTGGCATTTTACCATAATGCGTAAAGAGATAGCTTATCTGAAACACCTCCAGGTGTTGTAGTGATGCTGCTTTATATGCAAGGATGTGTTTTGGTCTGTCTGTTCATCAGAAATATTTATTGGACATCCCTCAATGCAAAGTCCAGTTCTAGGGACTAAGAAATTGATAAACCTCACATTTCCCAGAGGACAGTCTGGCTGCAGATTATGGGTGCATATTGTGATCAGGTTTTTCCATTCAATAGGAAATACTTTACTGGTAAGACAAAATAGGGAATACTCTACTGATAAGATAAAATGAGCAAGGAAAAATCTCCTAAAGATGTAATGGAAGATGTTACTCAGTGACTATGTGAAGTGTCTGATGCTAAGATAATCCCATTGACATTTACTAGTGTGCTTTTACTCAATATCACTGCACCCTAGTATTCATGTAAAAAGTGCGCGTCCCAGTGGACATTTTGGCAGGGAAAGCCAAATGGCTATTTACCAAGAAATCTCATAGAATGAATTCACTGTAGTCTAGTGCAGGGCTTCTAAACCTGGGATCCTTGATCCCAAAAATCATACATAAAATTTTATATCTGTGTTTTTTTTTTCTGAAGAAAAATCCTTAGTGTCTATTAGAACCCCCCAGAGGAAAAAGTAATACTTAAAAACCTAGTCTTTATCATATAGATCCTTGGTCTTTTATTCAACATCCATTTAAATATCCTATTTAATTTATGCCCCATACTACAGTGAGTCCTAAGGTACTGCACAGTGAACAAGTTCAGTCCTCTGTATTTTCTGGACTTACTGGCAGGTAGGGGTGTGGAGTGGGATACTTCAAGCAAGTAAAGTGGTAGTCATTGCAGTACACTGGTATAGAGTCAAAAATCTTATTCCAGGGAAGATTCCCAATTGAAGTAATGTTTGAGGTAAGACCTAAAATATGTACAGGATTTATGTGGGCATAAAGTGGAGGCAGTGGATAATGGGGGTGGGGTGGTGAGGAGACAGTACTTTCAGAGACCCAAATGCCAGAACTGAAAGATTATCAGTATATATTTTCAACCCGTTTCCAAATTTCCTTTCCAGGTAATTTTCACCTCTAATTAGAAATATTATTAAAGCCACATGTTCTGCTAGGAACAAAATGTTAGAGGTAGTGATGAAATAGCAGATTTTTTTTCTTTCTGATGGTGCACAATGTTAATTTTTTAACCATAAAATCTTAAGTGTTTTAACAGTGAATAAGTGTATTACATGTGTGCATTTACTCACCTATACTTTAATAAAATGAGCATATATTATATGTGAATTTTAATAATGCTCCTATATAACAATTAGTCATTTCTCAAAATTAATATAAAAACAAAACAACTGTTACTCTCATTTTATTAAAAAGTATCAAATTTATTTTGTAGCTTGTTTCATTTTTAAATTAGAGCTGTTAGGCATTTCTTGTAACAAAATTCTTTATCCGAAGTAGGAGAAAGAGGAATAAGCTATTAAGTCCTGAACAAAATTGTGGGCTCATTCATTTATAAAAAGCCATTCTTAATGGTAAAAAGTTTAAAACAACTATTATTCTTAATATCGATTCTTAGTAACATGCGAATTTGTGAGCAGACTTCCTATTTTCACTTATTTATATGTGAACATCGTCTTATCTTTTTGATGATAAGCATGTATTTACTGATAAAATTATAAGCCTGCAATGCTCCATGCTTCTTATGTGAAACTAACTGAAGTTGATGAAAATCAAGGCTACAGTTATTTTTATGAGTGAACATGTTAATCATATCAAAAGGATCACTTAACTATATAAATGATCTTTTTTTGCATTTAACGCAACAGCTGTATACACACAAGGCATCTAGGCTATTACAGTTTTCTGTTATGATTAAACAAGCAAAGAGTGCTACATATGTTAGGGCATAAAAGAAGGATATCTGTGCTGTGTTCCACTACAAAGTCTTTAATTTTACCTTTCACTTTCATTTCTAAAACTACCAGGAGCCAATAATGTCACCAATAATGTTCCCACACTTACTTGCAGCTTTTTTCCAAACCCATTTTTCTTCCTATACTGATTCATTCTTCATAAAATTGCCAGAGAAGTCTTCATAAAAGCAAACTTTTCATTCTTGTACAAGAGCTCTGTTTCAGGCAGCCTTCTCTATTACATGTAGAATACTCTTGAAAAGGGGGTGATGGTGTTATCATGGATGGAGATGTTATTACTTACTGAGCAGGATTTTGTGCCAAGAACTCTTTTCTCTAATAGGTACATAGTATCTCATTTAATCGTTACCACAACCCTTTGAGCCCAAGTATTGTTATTATCACCCCTCTTTTACTAATTGACAGTTGGGAATGTAGTAAGTGGTAGAGCCAGGATTCAAACGCGGGGAGCCACCATCAGTCTGCTTGGGGCACTCCGATATGAGAACTCAGTGAATGTAAGCCCACTGACAGACAACCAGGGGCACCTTCCCTGACATCTTCCCAGCAGCTTTGTGCACAGTTGTTCATAGCACTGCCCAGCTTAAGTCGAGTTAAGTTCCCCTTTCATCAGAATGAAGCCAAAGAATGCCATTTGAGGTATGCTTGGTGATTGCCATCAATTAAATTGGAGATCTTAGCTTTTATCCACTTATTTTCATTTTCTTCTTTCCACTCATTTTTATGAAGTACATGAAGGTACTTACCTGTTGCACAGATAGTACCAAACAGCAAGTGCACATTGCTGACACTGACCTGGCTGGCAGGCAGCAAGCACCTTTATGTGCTAAATTTAAAGTATTTCTCAAGCAGATATGCAAAGTGATGTGAAAAGATGCTTGTGGTAAGAGAAATGTTCGTGATATGGATTGTTTGAAGTAGTCACTGCATTGATTCCTTAGTCTTTAAGGGCCAAGTATTTCCATGCCCTTTTTTGGGTAATTTTACTTACCTGATGTTTGGTTTTTGTTTTTGTTTTTTTTTTTTCAAACTCCCATTCAGTACTTAAGGATTTCAGCCAGCTGGTTGATCCTTGCTTCAACAGGGCCCTGATTATTCTTGCTGTTACACTATTCCCTCTTGAGATTCTGCATGCTGACATCAAATCCGGAAATGAAAGGCCGCTTGACTTCCTTCATCCATAAGACCTTCTCTAGTATGCACAACACTCTTCATCTCCTGAATCAAGTGTTGCCACTTGATTGAATGCACTTGGAGTCTTTTTCCAATGATTAATTTTAGTCTGTGTGATTCCTCATTTATGACATTATGTAGAAAGTTCTTTGAGGCAAAACTTTTCTTTTGCATCCTTCAGAAGGCCTCATAGTACTATATACTGTTTATGGTAGCTATCCAACAACACACTTGGGTGAACTCAGTAATACCTCCTAACCCCAACAAATAACCAATGGTGAAAGAAAAGATTATTGAAATACCTTCTCTCCATTACACACAATTTATGTTTTTTTAGTTTTTTAAATTTATTTAGTCATTTATTTCTATTCCAGACTCACTGTATCTTACTTAGAAAATTGAAGTTTTGTGTAACGTAATCATTTCTTATTGTTATTTTCTAATATATCTATGAATAATATTCAGTGCTGATGAGCGTATAGGAAGACCTGGGTGTAGTCTGTGCTGGTAGGTATACACAACTGGTGCAGTCTTGTTGGAAATCACTTTATCACTGTGAATCAAGAGCCTCAAAAAATTAAGTTCCAGTGATTAATTATACAAATTAAGTTCCATCCATCTTCAGGAAATAATCAGAGATACTGATTAAAGGCACAGTTTTATGATTTATAGTAGCAAAACCTTAAAATGCAGCTCAACTAGCCAAACAGGAAAATGGCTCAATAAATTCCAAAATGTCTGTACAACAGGCACTAAAAATGGTGTTATGGAAGAATATTAAATGGCCTAGCGTATTGTTTACAATGTAATTTTTAAAAAGTTGTCTCCAAAACTACATACACTGTGGTCACAATGTGTTAAAAGAAGGGGTACAAAAAAAAAAAAAAAAAAAAGAAGGGGTACAGATTCACCACAAGTAAACCAAAAATGTTAATCCCTCTGCACTGGGTGTGGGGCATAAACAATGAATCTTGGAACACTGAAAAAATAAAATAGTGTAATAGAATTAAAATTTAAAAAGTTATTCCCTCTGGATAGTGGAATGACAGGTGATTATTAGGATATTCTTTATGCTTCTTTATGTCTTCCAAATATTCTGCAAGAGGATATATTACTATATTCAGGAAAAAATGCTATTTTTTTTTAAAACAGAAAGCTATTTGAGAATTATAGGTGTGCAGTCATCCATCCGACTCATACTTACTAAGTACTTTGCATAACAGTTTCACATATCCACGAGAAGGAGCAACTGCCTAAAAGCAGGGCTACCGCTTTGGATTCTGTCATCAATATAATTTTTTTATATGTCTAATAGACATTTTGAGTTTTTCCACATCATAAGCCTGTGTTTATTTACTGGCATGCTTTGTTTTCAGAGCTTTGTTTCTGAAAGCTGTTTGCAGTACAAAAGGGTGACCCACAGGGTCTAGACTCAGGTGCGTTCAGACAGCATTTGATTTGTTCCTTTCACAAGTGGTCAGAAAAGAAAAACCGTGTTGTTAGGATTCTAGTTTTCACAGAATCATGTTACTGTTTTTTGCTTTTGCTACACCTCCTTTTGTAATCTGCCCTTGGTGAGATTACGGGAACATATGCTGCCACCAGCCCGGATAGCCTCAGATCTTCATTGTCAGGTTCTCCAGCTTGTGATTATGTGTGCACAAGGCAGTCTTGTGGAACTTTTCAAAGTGTGGACATAGTAGCTTTCAATACCATCTCAGAAGCTCACTGGGCAAAGTTCTTTGGACAAAGTTCATCCCTTCTTGTTGCTTTGCTGTGGAATAGCTTGCCTAGTCATCCTTTCAAGGTAAGTTTTGCCCAACTTTTATGAAATCCTCTGTGGTAGAGAAATAGCAGAGCTACATAATGCCTCTGAACTGATCATTGCGCTCTCCGTAAAACCAGCTTTCTCTTTCCTGTTGCAATTCCTTCCCAACTCCTTCCCAACTCCTTAATGCCCTTGCCCCGTGTCTGCTTCATTGCCCTGTCCTTAATCCCAGTGATTTACCGTCTTTCCTCCCTACTGGTGAGCCTTTCTGGACCTTTCTTAGAACAGAGCTTTTTCTTTAACCTTTAATTTGCGCTTTTCTTAATGGAGTTTACATTGACTTTTCTTTGGGTTATCAACTTCCAGTGTTAGAGGGTCATTTCTCATAACCTAATCGCTGACTTATTTATCATTTTCAAGACATAAATCTGTACCAGAATAAGTAACTACTCAGTGGTGGAGCTCAGATTGGAATTCAAGTTGTCGGATTCCCAGACTTGGGTACCTGTGAGACCTGGCTGGAGAGGGCAAGTGCTCTGCTACCGTTTAAGAGTACAGTGTTCCCTGTTCTTCAGTTGTGCTGTATTTGGGTTTTGGGTTTTGTTTTGGGTTTTTTGGGGCAGTGCCCTCTCTTGGAGGGAAAGTAGAAAGTATAATGAGGCACACTTTTTCCTTTATGGCTCCTCCAGCCCCCTACCAATCCACTGTGACTAATGTGAAGTACTTTTTTTTTTTCCTGGCAGCAAGGTAGGGAGCAGGAAGGCAGAGGGAGGGGCAGAGGGAGAGGGAGAGGGAGACGCAGACGCAGATCCCCCTGAGCAGGCAGCCTGATGTGGGTCTCAATCCCAGGACACTGAGATCATGACTTGAGCAGAAGGCAGATGCTTAACCAACTGAGCCACCCAGCTACCCCAAAGTGCTTTTGAGTACAGAGAAGTAAAGAAGAACAAACGGAAAGATTTGATGAGCATAGAAGCACATGTATAAAGGGACATAGAAATAGATTTGTTGATAAATGGCCCCTAAGTAATTATTTATTTTTCATTATAATTGAGTATTCCCAAATAAAATGTGTATGTCAGTGTGCTGAAATTAATGGAGGGGTTTTTTTGGTTTTTTTTTTGTTTTTTTTAAAGGTTTTATTTATTTATTTGACACACAGAGAGATCACAAGTAGGCAGAGAGGCAGGCAGAGAGAGAGGAGGAAGCAGGCTCCCTGCTGAGCAGAGAGCCCGATGTGGGCCTGGATCCCAGGACCCTGAGATCATGACCTGAGCCGAAGGCAGAGGCTTGAACCCACTGAGCCACCCAGGCGCCCTAATGGAGGGTTTTTAAGGAAATGTATATGTTATTATGTACATATATATTTTATGAAAACAGCTTTATTTTTCTAGTTATATAAATGATATATTCACACTGTAAGAGTTAAAGAATACAGAAAAGTATAAAACACAAAATAGTAGAATTCTTCTAAAGTTCTAGTACCAACTGATAACCACAGATAAGATTTAGTCGTCAGATTCTCTTTTTTATTAAAGTACACAGACTTCGCTTATACGCTCACACAGATTTTTACATGTAAAATCATACCATTCCTGTGTTGTGCGACCTGCCTTTTTCCCTATGCAGTATCTTTCCACATCAGTAAATAGATATCTGTATCGCCTCACTTAATGTCTTCTAGTTTTTTGGATATGCCATAATTTCCTTGACTTCCTTATTACAAGTTATATGTTATTTCTAAATTTGGACACCAATTGGGCGCCTGGGTGGCTCAGGTTCAGGCTCAGGTCATGATCCCAGGGCCCCAGGATCAAAGCCCACATCCGGCTCCCTGCTCAGCAGGAAGCCTGCTTCTCCCTTTCCCACTCCCCCTGCTTGTGTTCCTTCTTTCTCTGTGTCTCTGTGTATCAAATAAATAAATAAAATCTTTAAAAAATAATTAATTTGGCCACCAGTGACTATTTGGGTACATCATAATATTTATAATTTCAGTGCTTTACCAATTTTCCTTTTTAGACATGGAGTTTCTGAGTCAAATAATGAGATATTTTAATTTTTTAGACACATTCCCAAGCTGCCATAAGCATTTAAAAAAAAATTTTTTTTAACAACATGGTATCTTGAACTTTCATATTGGCTACTTCTTTGGAACTCGTTTTGTCTTTTCCTACTACAGTTGGTTGTGGTTTCTCACAGTACTAAAATCTGAACTTTCCAAAGGAAACAGCGTGTGTTTTGTTTTGTTTTGTTTTTAGGACAATTGATTTCAGCAGCTACAAACTGCATGATTATAGTTTGTCTGTTGTTTTGTTTTTGTTTTTGTTTTTGTTTTGTTTAAGCTAATGACAATATCCTAAGCAGAAGAGAATGAATTTTACTGTTAAAAGTACAGTGAGAAATTTCATGATTTTCTGTGATTGCTGGAGTCTATTTTCTGGGGTGAAAGGCTGCTGGGATTTCTCTTTTCTTTCTCCTAAAGCTGTAAAACTTAGGATGTGTACTGCATTTCATCTGAGAATTCTATAATGTCTAGTCCTATGGACAACAAGCTTCCCAGTTTTAGGTATCAGACTCCTCATGATTATTTCTTGCCATTCAGGCAAGACGGCAGAGGGTCTGCTGATGTGGGGAGGACCTCTTTTCCTCATTCCCTCAGTCCCCATCAGCCCATGTCCTCCCTAGCCTTCCAACCTCATGGAGCTGCTCACCCGACTTAGGAATCCATGTTATCTTCTCTTACCTCTCCAAATGTAACAGTCATTTCGTTTTCCTCAAGGGCAATGTCTAGGGATATTTTCTGCTTGTGACTTCTGTATAAATTGCCTTAGTAAAATCCTTTGCTTAGCATACATACTAAGTATTAAATCGCTCAAATGATGATAACTGTGCTAAGAAAGCCTGTATTTCTCTTCTGTCTTTCTCTTTTCACACAGAACACTTCTAACACTTCTGGTCACCAAATGTGTGTGTTTTGGGAGTTCTGGGAAGGTTCTAACACCAAGCACTTGGGTGTCCTGTAATTTAACTCAGTTCTGTCTCTGTCTACCTGGAGACAGGGTCAGATTCCACAGGTTAAGGGCTCAGTCCCACAAAACTTCCCCTCCCCCCGACTCCAGACACTAATCACAAGAAGTAGATTCCCAGGTTACCCACAACTTTTGTCCAGCTTGGCTATAAATCAGAGGTTCCCATGACCTCTTTCCCCTTAGATTCATTTATTTGCTAGAACAGTTCACAGAACTCAGGGAAACATGTAAGTTTGCTGTTTATTAAAGGATATGATGAAAGGATGCAGTTGAACAGCCAGATGAAGAGATACATAGGGAGAGGTCTGGGAGGATCCAAATGTAAGAGCTTCTTCCCAGTGAATTTGGGGTATGTCACCCTCCTGGTATGTAGTTGTGTTCACCAGCTGGAAAGCATTCAATCCCCATACTAGGATTTTGTGAGGCTTCCCCATGTAGGCATGATCAATAAACTCCATTTCCAGCCCCTTTCTCCTCTCTAAAGAAGTGGTCAGTGGGACTGAAAATTCCAAGCTTATAATCATGGCAAGGGGACCAACCCCCATCCAGGAGCCCACCCAGAAACACCTCATAAGAACAAACATGCTCTAGTGCTCTTATTACTTAGGAACTTACAAGGGTTTCAGGAGCCCTGTGTCAGGGACTGGGAAGGAAGATCAAATAGAGATTTCTTATAAATCATAGGATCACAGTCACTTAGTGTTACTTTTTTCAGGACCATTTGTGTTTCATCACTGATATTTTTGTTCTTACTGTGGGGAAAAGATCTTGACCTAAATTACTGGTTTACTAAAACAGAACCTCTTAGCATTTAAAAAAATTACTTTGATAGTTCCTATACTAATATTTGTATTACCGTGCTAATTGTGTATCATTAATTTAAAGCACCTTGGCTGTTAAGCCTGTCATTTGGTCTGCTTATGTTGACTTGTTTTTTCCACCATGTTTAATATTTAGTTTAGGGTTTTTGTTTTTGTCTTAAAATCCTACTCTCTCTATTTTCTTTTTTAATTGTGGCAGATATACTTAGAAGAATCCAGCTTATTAGCCAAATGAGAATACAGGGCATATGTTGGTTTCTTGTAAAGGTAAAGTCAGCATTGAATACCTAAGGGGTGCTAAGTACTTTAGTTAGCTTTTATTTTCACAACAGTCCTTTGAAGAGTTATTTATGATCAGTAGGTGGGCCTTCAGGAAGACTTTCCCCCAAGAAACTGTAACA
Organism: Spilogale gracilis; assembly: GCA_004023965.1. Classification (NCBI taxonomy): domain Eukaryota; kingdom Metazoa; phylum Chordata; class Mammalia; order Carnivora; family Mephitidae; genus Spilogale; species Spilogale gracilis. The sequence continues at coordinate 65,066 of PITA01008257.1, read as the reverse complement.
CACTTTTTAAATCAGAGCCACTTAGCCTCAAGGAGATGGTGTAACTTGGTTACGTTTGTCTCTAAACTTGACTGTAATTTGCTTGTCTATAGTAATGACATTCCTGAAAAAAAAGAATATATCAACAAGAAGAGAGATCTCACAGCTCTGGACACAAAAATTGTGGAGAAGCACTTTGAGCTCATTCAAGGATTTCTTTTCATTTTTTAAAAGATTTTATTTAGGGGCGCCTGGGTGGCTCAGTTAGTTAAGCGACTGCCTTGGGCTCAGGTCATGATCCCGGAGCTCCGGGATCAAGCCCCTCATCGGGCTCCCTGCCTGGCAGGAAGCCTGCTTCTCCTTCTCCCACTCCCCCTGCTTGTATTCCCTCTCTAGCTGTGTTTCTCTCTGTCAAATAAATAAATACATTCTTTTAAAAAAAAAAAGATTTTATTATTTGACAGAGACGGACACAGCAAAAGAGGGCTTAATGACTAAGCCACCCAGGCCCCTCTCATTCAAGCATTTCTTAAGAGAGAAGGAACTTCAGCCAATTCCCTCATCCAGAGAAAAAAGATGGAATTACACAGGGCCCAAGGCTTTGTAAGAACAGTGACGCCACCCCAAATCTGTATCAATGTCCAAGCCAGGGCCCCTTCTTCCAGACCATGCTGCCGTCACCACTGAGCAGATATTTTACAGTACTACCTAATTAATCTGCTGACTTAGTCATTCTTAGACCTGAAACAGAGTCATAGCCAAGAAGATAGTTCACTGAACCTCACAAGCTATGCTTCCTAATTTGGGGATCTTGTACAGTTCCAGCCTTGTCTCTTATCTCATGACTTTGAAAAATGGCTTTGTTCATGTGTATCTCATGAGTCTGTTAGGTGCAACATTTTTAACCATTTAATCCAAGCATCTGGAGTGGAGTGGTAGTCCTGATGTTTCATTACCAGGCTCAGGGCACTAAACACAGGGGACAGTCCACTTGATATTTTCAAACTGTGCAACTCCTTTCCTTCTCAGTCAGTGTTTTGAGTGGGAACTGAGGCTCTCTGTTTAGCCAGAGTAACTTTGCAAGCTCCCTTTACTATTTCACATTTACAGTACACGTTTGATGTAGTTCTGATTGGTATAACTTTGAATTATGCACTCTATAAAAAAATTTAATGCAGGCCTCTCTTCTGTATCAACTAGTTTTTGGATTATTGCTCTCTGAAATTTGTGAATATGTATTAGAAGACACAAAGTTAGGGGCGCCTGGGTGGCTCAGTTGGTTAAGCAACTGCCTTCAGCTCAGGTCATGATCCTGGAGACCTGGGATTGAGTCTCACATCGGGCTCCCTGCTCGACTGGAGGCCTGTTTCTCCCTCTCTCACTCCCTGTGCTTGTGTTCCCTCTCTGGCTGTGTTTCTCTCTGTCGAATAAATAAAAATCTTAAAAAAAAAAAAAAAAGAAGATACGAAGTTAATATGAATTTTTAGATCAGGCAAAACATGTTCAAAAGCAACAAAGTATTAGCCCTAAAAAAAAAGGAAATAAAAGACAAGAATTGTCCATGCTACTACCATCTTTGACTTGGGTATTAGATACTTTCATTGTTTTAATAGCTTGAACATATTCCAGAGGGCACAGTTTTTTAAATATTTTATAAATCCTTTGAGAAGATTATAAAAGAACATCACAGTAGCCATTCTTCATTGCAATGAAATGCTGAGCATGCCATGGTAAGTAGAGAACAATTTTGGAAGGAGAAAACACACCTTTTTTAATCTTTCAGGGGAGGAAGCCTTTTTTAAATTGATTCTATCACTCTGACACTCATAATTTTAAATTTGTTTTAAACCATAACAGAACATATATATGCTTGGAACAGACTGGGAAACTGCTGTAGTTGGTACATGGCAAGGGGAAGTCAGAGAGACCCCCTTGTCCTCGGCACCCTTCCTACCTAGAAATTCATTTTCCAGAGCTCTTCTGTGAACAGGTCTTAGAGGACCTCTATATTTTGCTTTAATAATTAGGTAGCCTTTTTTTTTTTAAGATTTTATTTATTTATTTGACAGAGAGAAACACAGCTAGAGAGGGAACACAAGCAGGGGGAGTGAGAGAGGGAGAAGCAGGCTTCCTGCTGAGCATGGAGCCCAATGTGGGGCTTGATCCAGGGACTCCAGGATCATGACCTGAGTCGAAGGCAGTTGCTTAACCAACTGAGCCACCCAGCAGCCCCTAATTAGGTAGTCTTTTATTAGGTGACAAATGCAGTTTCTAGGTAAATAAAATGTAGAATAAAACAGGAATATTCATCTTACTGATTTTCACAAGGTCAACATAGCAAGTCTTTAGAATAAACTCATGTGATGGTTAAGAATACATTCTTATAACTTTGTAATCCTACATAGTATAAATCTGTAGCGTATTGTCAGGAGATTCTACTTGAAAATGATATTTTGGGATGCCTGAGTGGCTCAGTCAGTTAAGTGGCTGCCTTTGGCTCGGGTCATGATCCCAAGATTCTGGGATCGAGTCCCACATCGGGCTCCTTGCTCGACAGGGAGCCTGCTTCTCCAACTCTGCCTCTGCGTGCTTGTGCTCTTTCTCTGACAAATAAATAAATAAAAATCTTAGAAAATAATATTTATCATTAATTTAATTTAAAATAATAGTAACTAACACTGATACTGTGCTTTTTCTATATGAAACACTATCTTAGTGCTTTATACATATATATATCCACAATTGCAGAATCCAAAAAAGCTCTGAAAACCAAGAGCATTTTTCATAAATTTGCCTGGACTCATTTGGTGCTAAAACATGAGCTGAATTTATTTGAGGCTATTTATAGTCTTTATTTCTCCTAATTTGAATATTCATTTATTTCCTGCAGAAATATTAATGTGTTTGATTGTAAGGTACTTCCCTAAGGTACTTCTTGCTAGCTCTGCATGATTGTTGATCTCCATATTTAGTATTTACTTTTCTAAAATTAGAAAAATAATCTGAATTTCAAAATATATTTGGCCAAAAAATAACAACGGGAAGGATTTGGGCCTCTACTTACTCTTCTATCCTCATAACAGTGCTATAACATAGTTATTGTTCTTTTCCCTTTTTTTAATAGAATGAGGAAACTGAGGAAAAAAGTGAAGTAGGGGACAGTTTCATTTGGCCATTAGGAGTGGACCTAGGATGTCAGCCGCAGGGATCCGGCTCCTGAGTCTGTTCTCTGAACCACCATGACTTGCTTGGGATATTGATGCAAGTTAGGGATTTCCTGGATTTCTCTGCCCTACTCCTGTGCTTGGTTTTCTAATTATTAATTTCTAGACTTTTTAATTACATACAAATGTAAAAGGTTATTGATACTTTTCTTTCTTTTTTATATTCCATGTCCCCAGGTCTTTTCTAACCAACAATCTGTATATAGCTTTCAAAACAAGTTCTACTTTAATGACATATCACAGTATTAGGTCCTCGTCTACTTCCCTGTTTTCTGAATTTAAATTTAAATGCTATTATATTTTTATCACTTTTTTTTTTAAAGATTTTATTGATTTGACAGAGAGAAGCACAGCTAGAGAGGGAACACAAGCAGGGGAAGTGAGAGAGGGCCTAGCAGGGAGCACAATGTGGGACTCGATCCCGGGTCTCCGGGATCATGACCGGAGCCGAAGGCAGTCACCCAACCAACTGAGCCACCCAGGCGCCCCATTTTTATCACATTTTTATAAGATAACTATGTATGTATTTAACACACTAGAATGTACCTTTATAGCCCACTTTAAAAAAATCACTGTGTTGCATCAGAAGTAAAAATTAACCAATTAAATTACAGTGATAACTTAATAAACTAGTGAGAAAGCAAGACAAATGGTAAATTCTTTTCCAAGATCATGATTCTGTGTTACTGCCTCAGACATTATGGTGGTTTCTGTGGTAAATTTTTCAAGAAGGAAAGCTTATTGTGGACCAAGTATTCTTGGCCCATTTTCTCATTTTTTTTTTTTTTAAGATTTTATTTATTTATTTAACAGAGAGAAACACAGCGAGAGAGGGAACACAAGCAAGGGGGAGTGAGAGAGGGAGAAGCAGGCTTCCTGCAGAGCAGAGAGCCTGATGTGGGGCTTAATGTGGGGCTCGATCCCGGGTCTCCGGGATCATGACCTGAGCCGAAGGCAGTCGCTCAACCAACTGAGCCACCCAGGCGCCCCGCCATTTTCTCATTTTTATTATGCTTCATTGTCTGACAGTTTCTCTTTATTTGCTGCATATTTATACATACGAATTTCACATGATTTTGTTTGTGTATGAATACTGCAGTTGTGTACAATATAATAGCTTCAGAATTACTGAAGGATGAAACTAGTATACTTTTTAAAAAATTTCTCTAGGTTCTCAAAATTTATTTCCAAATAGTCATCTCACAGCTTTAAGACAGAGCGTATCTTTTATATTTTGTAATCTTTGTGTTCTTTCATGTCCTTTTGCCTCATGTGGAATATTCTTCGTGCAAGAACATTGAATTTATAGTAAAAGGAGAGAGTCCTTTTAACTGAATAAGCATCTGTATTGTATTATAAGTGGTTTGTTTTGTCTTCGAAGCAACGTCTTCTTTAATTTTGATTTGGGGAAGAACTGATGGGACGGGGAACTTTGGGAAAGGTATTTAAATTTTTCTTTTGTTATTTTAAGAAGCGTCACTAGTTTGTATCCTGATATTTGGCCTGAGTCTAAAAAGCATTCCACATATTTTCCAGCTTCACTGAAGTGGTCAAAACAAATGCTGAATGAAGCCAACCCTGTGTGCACTTAAAAATACCAACAGTCTAGTCTTGATTTTCAGTGGGAAAAAAATCTGTTACTTTTTTATGGGATGTGCATCTTTGTTTCATCTTACTAGAAACTTTGAAAATATTTTAGCCTTGAAACAGATTTAGTAGTCTTAGTTGATATCTCTGCTTAATGTCATACTCCTCCTTGGTTGTGTTCCCAGCCCTTTTCACTGTTAATCTCTGGGTTAAGCTGAAAGCATTCTAGGAAGTCTCCCTTTCAGTTATCCCTTTTGAAACCTTGTTTTTAATAGCACTTTTCTTTCTTGGCTTGCATGACATTTTATCTTTCTTTTCCTTTCTTTTTGCCGTTTGCAAAGACTCTTGGGAGGATTTGACAGATTTGGTGGAGCAAATGCGCGATGATACAGAAGGTGCGTGCCACACCAACATCTTTCAGCTATTTTTTTCTTTCTTTTGTCTTTTTTCTTTCTTTTCTTTTCTTTTCTTTTCTTTTCTCTTATTTTTTCTTTTCTTGTTTAAGTTTCTAACCACCTTTTGATTGTTTTCCATAAACCAGACTGTCAGCTTTAGGTTTTATTTCCCATGGCAATAACTGAAATAATAAAAAATATTTGCCACATTTTCCATACAGGTGCCTCATTCTTACAGGATTAGGGTTTTCAGAGTCTTGCCTTTAAAATCTTTCTCCTTGTGGTTCCAAGTACAATGTCATAAATATATGTTTATGCTATTCCTTTAGGGTGTTTGTTGATAACATGTTTTAAGGGGGCTTTATTTCAAGATATATCAAATTTTGCTGTGGCTTTTTTTTTTCATTTATTTGTTGGGAAGATGTAAATCTTTTTATTATTCATGAAAGTATATATTCTTGGGACGCCTGGGTGGCTTAGTCATTGAGCGTCCGCCTTGGGCTCCGATCATGATCCCAGAGTCCCGGGATCGAGCCCCGCAACAGGGTCCCTGCTTGGCAGGAGGCCTGCTTCTCCCTCTCTAATTCCCCTGCTTGTGTTCCCTGCTCTCTAGCTGTGTTTCTTTCTGTCAAATAAATAAAATATTTTTTTTTAAGTATATAATCCTGTTAGTTCCACAATATTCAAAAACAAACAGATCCCAGGAATCTGAAGTATCCAGTCTGGAATGTTGTTCAGATTTGTAGATTTCCGTAACATTCAGCACTTTCAGCTCGGTCCTGAAGAAAGCATTACTTTCTGGTGAAAGTACTTTTAAGAGTAGCACATATGTTCCAACATATAAAGGTTCCCCAAACCAAGAATTTTTTCTTCTATAATCGGCACCTAACTTTAGGGAGCTTAAAGTAATTCACATATTTTATAATAAAAATGGAAAAGTTGAAGTTTGGCTACACTTCACTGTATCATTTTACATTCTCCCACTTTGCCTAGGCACTAAAGGTCCCCAGCTTCAGCACATACACATCCCCTGGCCTGCGTGCAGACTGGCCTTTTCACTACTTATGCATGAGTGGGTCAGCCTCCTCTCTTGCCCTGCTTCTGCAGCGTTCTACCTGGAGCATTTACTGCCCTCCTTTCTCCCCCTGCGTTCCCCCCACTCAACACAACCCTCCGTCCAGATGGGAGTACCTCCAAGGAAGTGCTCCTTGATAGCTGTGGCCCACATTCATTTGTCCATTCACTCAAGCCTGCAGGACTTGGAGCTTAAGGCTCTTTACTTGTTCTCTACTTCTTGTGTGTTTATTGTCCTAGTTCAAGTGTAAAATCCTTATATGTCTTAAACTTCTCAGTGTCCATGTGCAGACCTCGGGTGGTACTGTGTTCAGTCCATTTGGTCAGACCAGACAGTGGTTTCTTTTTCAGCACTTTACTTGAATATGTAAATTATTCTAAGTTTCATCTCATTTTCTGTAGTCAGACTGGTCTTTATTTCATCCTTGATTCAGCTTTTATTGTAATGAGTTATGTATAATTCAATGAAAAAATGAGTATAATATAGTTGATAGTTCATAGAAAAGGAAAACAAAAAGGAGGGTGTTGATTCATTCACTGACTAGCATTTACTGTTATGTTATCTGCTGTTGTTATTATTTACCAGGCACCACACAAGTGTAAGGTTTTGATTCTTTACACTTTAGGTACTAAAGAAAAATGCTGCTTAAAAGCCAACAAATCTATGCCCTTCTTGATGACTTCTTCTCTAGGACTCAACCTGACAAAATCCTATTTCTTTAATACAAAGGACCATTTCAAGAATCAAGCCTACTGTGAGAGGCAGCCTCCTATTTTTCATTTTGTTTTTGAGGGAATTTTTGTGAATGATTATTGTAGGTAAAATCAGAAAGGGAAATAAGATGAATTGTAACAGTATAACACATTAAAAAACCCAGAAGATGTGAACTGTCTCAATATTTTGATGATCTTAGTAGATTATCAGTCAGATAGTATATGGTAATGTTGGTCAAGAATGCATTTACAGAGGGGGCGCTTGGGTGGCTCAGTTGGTTAAGCAACTGCCTTCGGCTCAGATCATGATCCCGGACACCCAGGATCGAGTCCCACATCGGACTCCCTGCTCGGCGGGAAGCCTGCTTCTCCCTCTCTCACTCCCCCTACTTGTGTTCCCTCTCTCACTGTGTTTCTCTCTGTCAAATAAATTAAAAAAAAAAAAAAAAAAAAGAATGCATTTACAGAAGTCTTTCTGGAATGTAGTTTAAAAAAAAATCAAAATAGGGAGAGGGAAATGGCTTTACTCATTAACTTTTTTTGAGTCATTTCATCCTTTTTTATTATCATTTTCTATTTCTCTTGCCTTATTTCAGTTTATGTGAAATGCTGGTTTTACTGTACTATTTAACTTAAGAATTTTTATAAATGCTTACTTGTAACGAGAATAAACACAAGTTTAGGAATGTTGCCCATACATAATACACTTAGCAGCTCAGGGCCTGGGATGAATCCCCGTTCCAGACCCTGAGAAAGTTGATGATGCGTGTGGGCCCAGATATTTTCAGGAGACCTTCACTGCTGAGCTGTTTTAAATCTGTTTTTCATATGTTACTATGGATTTGTCCTAACAGCTGTATTTTTAGTAGATGAAATGGTAACACTGGTTTGCAGCCTCCTGAAAATTTGCTTTTTAAAATAACAAACTAGGAGGTTATAGATTAGAACTGTTAGCTTTTGGGTTTCATTTTGTTAAAATTTTGTTGAGATTGAAGTTTTTTCTGGTGAACTGATTTCTTCTAGTGTTGGTTGGTTTTACATTCAGTGTGTCTGTTAACTCGTTTGATTGAATATGAAGTGTCTTCTTAAGGTGAAAAGGTTTCATGCTTTTAACAGTGACCAATTTATCTGGCATCTCATCTCATATACTATTGACTTGTATCTAAAATTTGAAAACTCATTAGAAAATTATGAAAATTAAATGAAATAAAAGCATATAGTTCACTATCTTTAGTTTCTCAATAAATATTAAATTCCTTTCTGTACTCGTTACTAACCTCTTTAACAGACTCTGAATTCGCAGTTACCCACATTACTGTCACTCTCCCTGAGCATTGAAATGGTTGGGGTATTACTTGAGTTAATAATATACCTGTGTGAAGCATTATTTGATCAAGATTGCTTACTGGTTCCTTGACATATTTTCTTTTGAGTTAAGACTTAACATCTACCATCTTTAAAAATGGAAGGAACATATCTAAGAGATATTCTTAGCATCTAGCACTGTGTCACATATTCATTCAGTAAAGGTTTATTTTAAATGACATTGTTACACTTATTTATGAAGAACCATAATAATTTTAATTCTGAACACTTAACATGTACATTTGTTCAGTCTTCAAAACCCTATTACATTTCATAGATGAGGAAAATGGGACCTGCAGAATTAAGAAAGGTTCCCAGTGGAATACTACTCAGAAATAAAAAGGAATAAACTATTGATACACCCAACAACCTGGATGAATCTCTAAGCAATTATGCTGAGTTCTGGGGGGAAAAGAGCCAATTAAAAAAAAAATCTTGAAGTGACAAAACTTACATATAAAAATAGAAAATAGTAGTTGCCAAGGGTTGAGAGAGGGAAAGGGGCTGGAAGGAAGTGGGTTTGGCTGATGGCAACAGTGTGTGTCTTGACTGTAATTCAGTGTCAGTATCCTGGTTATGATGATGTAGTCAAGTTTTGCATGGTGTTACTTTTGGGGGAACTAGGTTAAGGGTACATGAAATTTCTATTATTTCTTACAACTGCATGTGAATCTACAATTATTGCAAAATAAAAAGTGCAAGGTGGAAGCAAAAAGATAAGAAACTTTCCCAGGGTACCACTGGGGGAAGAGTTCAAGTAGAGTTGAAACTCCCGCAGGCTTCCCCCAGAGCTTGTACCCTTAACCACGACACCAAAGTTCCAACTTACTTGACTCAAGACCCACTGTAAAATATATTTTTATCAAAACTGGATGTATCCAGAGCATATGCTTCTTAAACCAATACATAACCTTACTAGAAGGGGCATAGTAAATCAATTGTATACTTCACTGGGGGGTGTGACCTTTAGTTTGAAGCAGATATAAGAAAAGGAGCTCTTCCTGAAATGACTTTATTTTAGATTCTGTTTCCAGCATACAATTATTTGCATCCTCTAAAGGCTGGGCCACTAACCCTTCATCCTTCTATTTCTCCCTAAAACACCTTCTCTGATGAAAGCATCTAATAGTTGTCACTATTATTCCTATGCTAGTGTTTATCCAGCCTCAAACTTTAATTTGTATTGACAACTATGTGATGAAAAGTATGTTGAGAATGCTTCTACGTAAATATCCTTTACCATATTTTAAACCAAGCTGATTTTACCCCTTACCCCCACCCCAAAACAGTCACTCAGTTTTTTTCATTTTCATTTCCAGTTTCACAGGACAAAAATCTTGGGTTATTCATGACTCTTCTGTTTCCTTAACAGGTACAATTCTTCATGGCAGGCAGTTTTGGTCCTCTTCCCCCAAATTCACTTCGCATTATCCTCCCAGACTCATCATCTTCAATTTTTGGTCATACTACTTCTCTGCTCGATTATATTACGATATGGGAACCCAATAAGGAAGAAACCAGTATATTCCTGTTGCTGGGTTCAAGTCTAGTTTAGAGACCCTTCCTGTGCTTTCCACTTCTTCCCAGGAAGACCTCCCCATTCCATTCCTATTCCCTTCACCTCACTTCACATACCCATTCCCACCTTTTGGAATATGTTCTTCCATGTTTTCTGTGATTTCACATTGAGGGTCTCCCTCAAGTCCTATAGTATATGGTAGTGTGTCATTTGGAGCACAGGTGTACAGTGTTCCAAGCATTAAACGAAAGTTTGAGATTACTCCAATTTTTTCATCAGGTCTGAAGTTTAGCCTACTTATAAACTAAAAAATTAAGCTGATATTATTTCTTGGATACTGGCAAAAGACAAAAAACTCCTGGTCAGAGATGAAGGACTTTATTACTCATGACACCGCAAGCAACCTGAGCATTAGCACACTTGTGTCTTGCATAAGAGTCCCACCTGGGAGACACCTTATGGCCCAGCAAGTTGCTCCCCATGCGGTGGGTTTGTGTTGCATCTGAGGAATACTGAATTTGGAGAATCCATTGCTCTTATAGAAGCAGTAAGAAAGCCTCACCTCTCGTGACTATCAGCTGCATAAGCAGCTCTGACGAGTGACCCTGGTTAAGGAGTGGTCAGGGGCTTACTAGTCTTGATGCAATCCAGTAAAGATGTGTAGTAGCACAAGGGGTCGTGGGAGGATTTTCTTTCCTAACATTTTACAATAAGATAGAAAGATATGAGAAATTTCCCCAGTATCACTCAGGGAATGTGAGAAACAGATCTCACTCTTCTAGATCAGAGCTCTCACTGTTCTGAGTCACAGTGGTGCCCCCCGCCAACATTTAAATCCTTTCTGTGGAATAAGTTGAGCAAAGCAAGGAACTCATGAATTTGTATTTATCTCCTAAATTTCTTATGTTGCATTAAAACAAAGACCACTGAGTACTGTCCTAACTTCTAAACGTTCCCAGAATTATAAGTGTTCTTCTGTGGCATTGAGTTTGGAAACTTTCCAAAACAAAAATTGATTATATTATGATATGGGAACCCAATAAGGAAGAAACCAGTGTATTTTCATAAGGAACTCTTGAAAAGGATTATAAATGGACATCTTAATGATTAGAGAAATGGATGCCTAAAAGAAATATACTCTTTTCCTCTACGGCTCACAACACTTCTGACACCAGTTATGTGGGGGGTTTTCCCACACCAATCAATTCTCCAACATCTAGTCAATTCTGACACTGTCTACCTGAAGTCAATGCAGACTCTGTGCACAGATTAAGGGCTCTCTCCTACAAGCCACCCTCTCATTTCAGATGGTAGTTGCAAGGCTGGGTTGTCACCTCTTCTGACCAACCAGATATAAATCAGCGGTTCTTGTGACTCCCCCCCCCCCATTAGGTTTGATAATCTGTCAGAATGATTCACAGACCTCAAGAAGACTTTACTTGCTAGATTATGGAGTATTATAAAAGAATACAATTCAGGAACAGCCAGGTGGAAGGGATGCATAGGACAAAGTATGTGGGAAGGAGCACAAAGCTTCCATACCCTCTGTGGGTACTTCACCCTCCTAGCGCCTCAATGCATTCACCAATGCAGAGACTCTCTGAAGCCTTCTGGTTAGGATTTTTATGGAAGTTTTGTTACATAGGCATGATTTTGATTAAATCGTTGGTCATTTATGATTGAACTCAATCTTCAGCCCCTCACATCCTTGGAGTTGGGGGGTAGGGCACAGCTGAATATTCAAAGTCTCTAATCACTGGCTGGTTCTCCTGGTTAGCCAGCACCCATCCTTAAGGACTTCTGAAAGGTGCTCGTTTTGCCTTCAACTCTGGAGCTATTTCAAAAATCAAATATTATAACAAAATATGCTTCCATGGCTCTTACCACTTAGGAAATTGCAGGGGTTTTAGGAGCTCTTTGTTAGGAATCAGGGATAGAAACAAATATATATTTATATAATGTGATGATATATATTATTATTTTACAACTCATTTAAGAATGAGTGATAATAGATAAAAGAATTGTTTGGAAACATTAAGTTGCCAAATAAGCTCATTCTTGTCAGTGCTAATGCCGATCAAAAGGGGTTTTTTGGTTATGTGCAGAGATGGGAGAACAGTAAGGAGGTAGCACTTAAACTTTAATCTGAAGCAAGAAAAAATAGAACTTGTTTTTTATTTTTAATTATAGAATTTTTCATAAGGAGAATAATGAACCTTAAAGTTTCCATCACCCAGTTTCAATAATTGTCAATATTTGTTGATCTTATTTCATCTATTTCCACATTTTTGTTTCTGGAGTACTTAAAATCCCCAGCTTAATGATTTTTCAACTTGGTGGTGGTGTGAAAGTGGTATACATTCAGTAGACACCATTCTCCAAATTTTGAATTTTTGTCTTTTCCCAAGGTGTCCGATAGTCTCCTGTGATGCTGGACAGCCCCAGAGAATTGTAGCTCCCAGTCAGGCCTTGCAATCACAAGGGTAAATAGCTGATACACTTAAAAACATCCTATGCCACACCACCATTCTGTTTTTTACTTTCAGTACAGCATTTAATAAATTATATGAGATATTCAACACTTAATTATAAAATAGGTTTTTGTTAGATGATTTTGCCCGACTGTAAGCTAATATGAATGTTCTGAGCACGTTTAAGGTAAGCTAGGCCAGACATAATGTTTGATAGATTAGATTATTAAATGCATTGTTAACATGATCTTTTCACCTTACAGTGGGTTTATTGGGATATAACCCCATTGTGTCTTGAAGAAGATCTGGTATTTTTTTTTTTTTTTTTAGAATTTATTTATCTATTTATTTATTTGACAGAGAGAGAGCACAAGCAGGTGGAGTAGCAGGCAGAGGGAGAAGCAGGCTTCCTGCTGAGCAAAGAGTTAGATACGGGGCTCAATCTCAGGACCCTGGGAACATGACCTGAGCTGAAGGCAGATGCTTAACCAACTGAGCCACCCAGGCGCCCTGAAGGTCTGTTATTTTAAAGGAAACTCCAAATACTGTGCCTTCCCACTTGCAAATGCTTCGGTATCACACCTAACAAAATTAAGGATAATTTCTTAGTAGTACCTAATATTTAGCCCATCTCAAATATATCTCTTTTCACTTGGTTTATTTGAATCAAGATCCACACAAGATACATTTATTATGTCTCTTAAGTCTAGGTTTTTGTTATGTTTTAATTTTTATTAATTTTTTATACTGCTATTGTCCTCTTTGTTTTATTTTATTTCTAACTTTTCATTTAGATTCCAGTTAGTTAATGTAGAGTATAATAGTAGTTTCAGGTAAAGAGTTTAGCGATCATCACATGCAACACCCAGTACTTATCACAAGTGCACTCCTTGATAGCTGTCACTTATTTAACCCATACTCCACTCTCCTCTCCCTGGTTTTTTTTTAGAGAACAGCTTTGTTGAGCTATAATTCACATACTATTAAGAGACACCAGGGGCGCCTGGGTGGCTCAGTTGGTTGAGCGACTGCCTTCGGCTCAGATCATGATCCCGGAGACCGAGGATCGAGTCCCACATCGGGCTTCCTGCTCGGCAGGAAGCCTGCTTCTCCCTCTCTCACTCCCCCTGCTTGTGGTCCCTCTCTGGCTGTGTTTCTCTCTGTCAAATCAATAAAATCTTTAAAAAAAAAAAAAAAAAAGAGAGACACCACTTTAAACCGTACAGTTCAGTAGTCATTAGTTTGTTCACAGAGTTGTATATGCATCACCACTACCTAGTCCTAGAATATTTTCATCACTCTAAAGAAACCCTATGCCCATTAGCATTGACATCCTATTCCCTCTTCTCCCCAAGTTCTGGTAACTACTATTCTACTTCCTGTTTTTATAGATTTGTGTGTTGAGGGACACTTCGTTTAAGCAAAGTTATTAAATATGAGGGCTTTTGTGTCTGGCTTCTTTCACTCAGCATGATGTTTTCAAGGTTCATGCATAATACGGCATGCATCGGTACTTCATTCCTTTTTATTGCTGAACAGTATTTCATGGTACATACCACATTTTATTTATCCATTCATCAACTGATAGACACTTGGGCCATTTCCACTTTTAGGCTATTATGAGTAAAGTTGTTATGAACATCCATGTACGAATCTTATATGGACATGTGTTTTCACTTCTTCTGGGTATATACCTAAGGTTGGAATTGCTAGGTCATATTGGTGACTATGGTTTAACCTTTTGAGGAACTGCCAGCAGAGAGCCTGATGTGGGCCTCGATCCCAAGACCCTGAGATTATGACCTGAACCGAAGACAGAGGCTTAACCCACTGAGCCACCAGGTGCCCTGATCTATAGTTTTTTGGTATCTTTGTCTGATTTTGGTCTCAAAGTAATATTGGTCTCATAGAATAAGTTGGGAAGTATTCCCTCTTCTGTTTTATGGAATTATTTAGGAAGGATTGTTTTAATTCTTTTTTTTTAATGCTTTAAATGTAGATTTTAGTAGTGAAGCCATCTGGTCCTGCTTCTTTGTGGGATTTTTTTTTTTTTAATTACAAATTGAGTATCCTGTCATAGATTTTTCTGTTTCTCAAGTTAGTTTTGGTAATTTGTATCTTTCTTAGAAATTATTCATTTTATCTAAGTTGTCTCATCTTTGGGCATACAATTGCTAATTAAATAATAGTATTCCTTTATAATCCTTTTTCTTTCTGAAAGGTCAATAATTATGTCTTCTCTTCATTCCTGATTTTAGCTATTTGAGTCTTCTCTCTTTTTCTCTTGGTCACTCAAACTAAATGTTTGGCAGTGTTGTTGATCTTTTCAAAGAACCAACTTCGAGTTTCATTGATTTTTCTCAGTACTTTAATGTGCTTTTTATTTCTATTCTAATCTTTATTATTCCCTCTTGGGGCTTTCCACTGATGTATATGTTTATTGGTTGACCACAAGGAAGCTGTCTGTGAAATCATGGAATTACGATATGCTGGAGCTAGAAGAGTCATCTTGGTCAGTGCTTCTCAAACTTTTAGTGCACCTACAGATTACCCTGGGGTCTGCTGAAAGTGCAGAACCTGATTTAGTGGTACTGTTGGATCCTAAGTTTTCCCCTTTCCAAAAGCTTCCAGGTGACGCCGGTGCTGAGGCCAAGGTCACATGTTTAGCATTAAAGATCTAGATCATTTCGGGGCGCCTGGGTGGCTCAATTGGTTGAGCGACTGCCTTCAGCTCAGGTCATGATCCCGGAGACCCGGGATCGAGTCCCGCATTGGGCTCCCTGCTCGGCGGGGGGCCTGCTTCTCCCTCTCTCGCTCCCCCTGCTTGTGTTCCCTCTCTCGCTGTGTCTCTCTCTGTCAAATAAATAAAATCTTTAAAAAAAAAAAAAAAAAAAAAAGATCTAGATCATTTGGTATCAGAGTTGTTTGTGGAGTTTTCTAGACCATATTGTTTCTCTCCATTCCAGGGATAATAATTTGTGTTCCCCCACCCCCAGGAACTGGTGCTGCAGTGAGTCATTGTGGTTGACATGGTGTGTGTTTTTTCCGTCAGATAAAAGAATTATTAAATAAGCTTAATATTCTCATTTGACAGATGAGGAAATTGAGGCCCCAAAGAAGTAAGACTCCTTGCCTCAAGAGTCACATGCTTTATTGACTGAGCCAGGTTCCCCATCCACCTTGCCTGGTGTCATAAAACTTAATTAGGGCAAATATGTTACTAATATCAAATGGATTAAGATTAGTGGGTGGATATCTTTCTGATGATAAAGCTTGATTTTAGCAAAGTACATCTTTGATTATGCTATCCCCATGGCAAAGTAACAGTAAGGATAAATAAATGTGTTGCTAAATTTTCTTGACTTCTTTAAGATTTTTTTTTTTAACTTATTTATTTGACACAGAGAGAGAGAGATCACATGCAGGCAGAGAGAGCAGAGGAAGCAGGCTCCCTGATGAGCAGAGAGCCCGATGCGGGCCTCGATCTCAGGACCCTGAGATCATGACCTGAGCCGAAAGCTGAGGCTTTAACCCACTGAGCCACCCAGGCGCCCATACTTCTTTAAGATTTCAAACCAGAGAAAATGTTACTTAAGTGAATTTCCTCTGGTACTCTTGAGTAGAAGTGTATATGATATTTGGACTGGCATTAAGGAGAATAGATAGATTTGGACATGGATATATAGGTAATCTAAAGGACCTAAGGCTCTACTGATTATTTTAATTTTTTTTGAAGATTTCATTTTTGGGGTGTCTGGGTGTCTCATTCATTAAGCATCTGCCTGGGCTCAGATCATGATCCCAGGGGTCCTGGGATTGAGCTCCTCATTGGGCTCCCTGCTTGGCAGGAAGCCTGGTTCTCTGTCTCCTACACCCCCTGCTTGTATTGCTTCTCTCTCTCTCTCTCTCTCTCTCTCTCTCTCAGATAGATAGATAGATATTTCATTTTTAAGTGATCTCTACATCCAACATGGAGCTCAGGCTTATAGCCCTGAGATCAAGAGTCACATGCTTTATTGACTGAGCCAGGTTCCCCATCCACTGATTATTTTTAAATGAGGATTAGATAAAAAGTCCATGATTCTCTTGTACAAATAAGTGTCGTCAGACTAGTTAAATGGTGGTTTTTGTTTTTGTTTTTAAGATTTTATTTATTTGTCAGAGAGAGTACAAGCAGGGGAGTGGCAAGCTGAGGGAGAAGCAGTCTCCTCACTGAGCAAGGAGCCTGATGTGGGACTCGATCCCAGAACCCTGGGACCATGACCTGAGCCTACAGCAGACACTTAACCGACTAAGCCACGCAATTGTCCCTAAATGGTGTTTTATTACAGGATCTTTTCAGTGCTTTCAGTAATTTCTTTCACTGTCAAGGACAACTCATTTTATACCCAATTTTATACTCTAAGAAATATTACAGAAAAAATTCAAAATAGATTTATTTAGGAATTATTGGTCTTCAGACATTCTGAACAGAGTACCGTTCTGAAAAGGTACCGTTCTGTACCTTTTTTAATCTCATATTAATGTTCTTAGGTATCTTTGGAAAAATTCTATATGACAACATTTATTTCTCCATATAGGATAAATTTTTGATCTGTCAGATAACCAGGAAGTTCTAAAATGTAACTGCATGTGCATATAAATTATTCCCACCTTAACCGAAAACTAGGCATAGTATAACAATATTAACATATGTTAAGTGTAACTTAACTTTTCTTCGGTTATTCATAAAACATTTCAGGACTTCTCTATATAAATATTAGTGCTCTAAAGAGATAAAATGGGGTCTTGATCAGATGATGGGTTTGCAGAACGATGTGACTCAGTGTCACTCTTAGCTATATGATTTTGGGTTTACTTTTGTCATCTCTGTTAACTAAATGAGCTTCACTACTCTGTAAAATTTATTGGAATTTCCTCATATGGAAATTAGCATTCTTGAGGAACTGTAATGAAGATCTACATGTTCTTGAAAGAACTTTGGGTTGAAAATAAATCCATATAGTTATTATTGTAACTGGAGTCATTTTTTTGGTACAATTTCTTTAGTCCGCTACTCCTGCTGTGTTCCCCTCTCAGGTGCTTTGTGTCACCACCTGTCTGCTCACCAAAACTAGAAACGTACAAGTTGCTCTCCATACTTCCTCCTTCTCTCCTTCCTCTTCTCTCTCCAAGTGGTCATCAGGTCCTGAAATCTGGACATTCTACCCCTAGAACGTCCCCCAAAGCTAAATCCCTCTTCTCCAGACAGCACTGACCGACTGCTCTAGTTCCCACCTTCCTTGTTTTCCCCCCAGCTATTGCATTAGAACCTTGCTCCACTGCTTGGCTATGGGAAGAGCTTCTCTAAAATTTAGATCTGTGACGTGCACCTCTCATTAAAATCCTTCTTGACTTTAAGGTAAAAATCCTTACTCCTTAACCAAGATCCTTAGCAGTCTCTCCTTTATCTGTTTCCCTATTCTCGTCTCACAGCATTTGCTCATATGCACCATAAACTTCTGACACGCTTTCCATTTTATTTTTCTTAGTGGGCCAAGTTCTTTCATACTTAGGTGCCTTTGCCTGAGCTATTCCTTTCGTCCTGCTCCCTTCCCAGCTCTACACATACCCCTCCTCGTCGGACTCATCCTGTGTTACTGAAATATATGGCACCTAATGATTTCTTTAATTTTTTTTAAAGATTTATTTCTTTATTTTAAAGATCTTATTTTTTTATTTATTTAACAGAGAGATCACAGTAGGCAGAGAGGCAGGCAGAGAAAGTGGAGGAAACAGGCTCCCTGCTGAGCAGAGAGCCTGACGCGCGGGCCTTGATCCCAGGACCCAGAGATCATGACCTAGGCTGAAGGCAGAGGCTTTAACCCACTGAACCACCCAGGCGCCCTTATTTCTTTATTTTAAGAGAAAGTATGTTGGGGGGGCGGGGAATGGGATAGAGGGAGAGGGAGAATCCTCAAGCAGACTCCCTGCTGAGCGCAGTGCCCCACACGGGGCTCAATCCCAGGACTCTGAGATCATGACCTGAGCCAAAATTAAAAGTCAGCCACTTAACAGACTGAGCTACCCAGGCATCCCCCCTAATGGTTTCTGTATATTAATTTTGTACTCTGCTACTTCTATGAATTATTATATTTTTATATAAATTTTGTTCGTTTGATTTTCTGGGTATAAAATCAGATCATGTGAGAGCAGTAATATTTGATCCACTCTTTCACAGATTATATGCTTCTAATTTCTTTATCTAATTTATTTGCATTCCTCCACTACCCTCAGTTCAGTGTTAAGTAATAGTCATGTTCATGGATATTTCTTAATTTCCTTAAAATGCCACATTTTATAAGCTCAAAACAAAACAAAAACAGCCTTACCCTCTGAGAACTTAATCCACATTTAAATATGAAGGGAAAGGGGGCGGGTCAGGTAGCTTTCTTCTGTACATGCCCCTGTAATGTCTTGTGTATACTTTTGTTAGTGTTCTTTTTTTTTTTTTTTTAAGATTTTATTTATTTATTTGACAGAGAGAAACATAGTGAGAGAGGGAACACAAGCAGGGAGAGTGAGAGAAGGAGAAGCAGGCTTCCTGTCAAGCAGGGAGCCTGATGTGGGACTCGATCCATGTTCTCCAGGATGACCTGAGCGGAAGGCAGCCACTTAACCAACTGAGCCACCCAGGCGCCCCACTTTTGTTAGTATTCTTATCGCAGTACATTTGCACTACTTCTCAAACTTTTCCACAGCCAGTGGCAGAGGAAGTTATATTGGATTTACATACAACGTGCCTGAAATTTTACATTAATATCACATCTAGTATCTTAGCCTTAAAAAATATGTAAAATTTACCTCTGATTCCGTAAAAAGGGTGCAGTTGACCTAATATAAAAACATTTTAATTTTATTTGTCCTGGAATAAAATTGATCTTGTCAAAGATGATAATGTTTATTGTGAAATTTCAGATTTTCTCTGTAAGCTGTCCTGTTTTGTTCTCCAGACATCTGTGAACCCAGGTTTGATAAATAGTAAGCACTCTGGTGTCAGGGACTAGGTCTTTTATCTCTGGAGTCCCAGCATTAAACATAATATCTGATACCCAGTAGATGTTTACTATTTATTGGGAAAAATATGAATGGATGAACACAAAGTCAGTTTCGGGATAATGGTGTTAAGTGTTAGCATTGTTAAACATTTTAATTTTAGGTATTTTTCTCACAGAAAAAATATAATGACACTGTGAAATTCACTCATTTTAAAAAATCATTTTCTGGCCTATACAATACAATAAAACTTTAAAAAGAAACATTCTATAGGGGTGCCTGGGTGGCTCAGTCAGTTCTCAGTCAGTTAAGCATCTACCTTGGGGTCATGATCCCAGGGTCCTGGAATCCAGCCCCACATCGGCTCCCAGCTCCGTGGAGAGTATGGTTCTTCCTTTCTCGCTCCCCCGCTTTTGCGCTCTCCTCTCTCTCAAGGAATTAAGTAAAATCTTTTAAAAAAAAAACCCTTTTTATAGTTAAAAGTATTAAATATACAAGATATCACATTGTATGTATTCAGTACAATGAATTTTCACACAATCAACTATTTCACATAAGTAACACCCATATCAAAAACCAGAACTTTACTTGCCCCTCAGAACTCCTTCCATGCTCTCATTGTGTCACTGAAACCCTTTTTAAGGGCATGTATTCATTCTGCAAAGTCACTTTACACTTGAGTGTGATTTAGGACAAGTAAACCGATTGAATAGAGTATTTTTTATTCCTATGACAGGCTAGTAATTTAGTGATCATTACTACTAACCAACACTACCAAATGTAAAAAAGAAATAATTTTAAGTACTATTTTCTGTTGTTTGCTTTAGTACTAACTAGAAAAAGTAAAATTATTTGTAATGCCCATACTCTCATATACTATTCAACACAAAAATTAAAATAAGCATTAAATAATAATGAGCAGTAAATTCTTTTGAGCTTTTGCACCTAATTGTCAAATTACCCTGATTTTTGTTTGACCTTCTTTTATTTAGAATAGTAGCCCAATTCTGTTTCCCAGGTGACAGGCATTTGGTGTTATCTGGAGACATTTTTTAGGTCCTAACTGGAGAGTGCTACTGACACCTAGTGGGTAAAGGCTTAGTTGCTGCTAAATTAATTTGCAGAACAGGCCCCCTGCAACAAAAGAATTATCTGGCCCAAAATGTCAGTAGTACCAAAGTTGAGAGCAATATTTTCTAAAGAATGAGTCAGTTGTGTTTGATGTAGATTAGTTCAAACTTGTTATAGCACCATACTAATAATGTACAAGGTATTAGGAGTTTAATTTCCCTAGGCATCAGCTCATCTTTCTGTGTAGCTTATTCACCAGACCCCAAACTGATGTCTTGAACATTTTGCTAAATGATTTTAAAGAAGAATGAGGTGAGGCAATGTAAAGTATAAATCCATCACCACTTCTGGCAAAAGTCTCAAATCCAGCTCTTTAATGACATTTTTCTTGCCATCTGTTGGGAGGCATTAAATAAGAGAATTTAGTTGCTCTCTACAAACATTCATACATACTCATACACCTCTATGCCCTTCCTTTCTTCTGCGATTATGGATGGTTAGAAACACTAGAGTGCGGGATGCCTGGGTGGCTCAGTCTATTAAGCATCCAACTCTTGATTTCTGCTCAGGCCATAATCTTAGCATGAGATTGAGCCCTGCCTGGAGCTCTGCACTCAGCCCAGAGTCTGCTTAAGATTCTCTCTCCCTCTGCCCCTCCCTCTGCTCCCTTGCAATTCTGCTCTCTCTTTAAAGTCTTAGAAACACTGGAGTGTACGTAAATGCCAGTAACAAAGTTGCAAATTAATATCTGATAAAGCTGTTTTTTGATGGCTGTTTTTTAGGGGGGTAGATTTTTGTGTATTTCAGTGTCACTTTGTGAGTTTGTTCTGGTTTTGACAAGTTGACCTGCCCTGAGTGAAGAGTCACGTTTGAGGCATGACCTTAAAACATTTGTTGTCCAAGAAAGAATTAATGACAATATATATCAATTCTGACTTTATAATAAAGCATTTCTCTAAAAATCTTATCTCAGAGAACACTACAAACCAAGATTTATATATTGGAATTATAAATCTGCAGGTCCATAAACTTAATGAAAATTAGCTTTTGGTGTTTGGGGTGGGGGATGGGTGAGCCTGGTGGTGGGTGTTGAGGGCACAAATTGCATGGAGCACTGGGTGTGGGGCATAAACAATGAATCTTGGAACACTGAAAAAATTATTAAAAAAAGAATTTGGCATTTGATTCTGCTTATCCAACTGTGAAAGCAGATATGAATGAAAACATTTCATTGGGGACAATGTGAATAAAATAATCTCTGTTTTGGGCGCCTGGGTGGCTCAGTGGGTTAAGCCTCTGCCTTCAGCTAAGGTCATGATCTCAGGGTCCTGGGATCAAGGCCCGCATAGGGCTCTCTGCTCGATAGGGAGCCTGCTTCCTCCTCTCTCTCTGCCTGCATCTCTGCCTACTTGTGATCTCTCTCTCTGTCAAATCAATAAATAAAAATCTTTAAAAATAATAATAATAATAATCTCTGTTTTATGTTGTAGCTTTTTTGTGTTATGGGAGCATGGATTCTATTAATATTTTTTGTAATCATCCAAAGAATTGGTAAAATAGTTCATAGATGTTTAAGCCTTTTTTTAAAAAAAAGATTTTATTTATTTACTAGACAAAGAGAAACACAGCTAGAGAGGGAACACAAGCAGGAGGAATGAGAGAGGGAGAAGCAGGCTTCTTGCTGAGCAGGGAGCCTGATGCGGGCTCGATCCTGGGACTCCGGGATCATGACCTGAGCCAAAGACAGATGCTTAATGACTGAGCCACCCAGGCGCCCCTAGGCGTTTTCTAGTTTTTAAAAATATGATACATCTGACGTTGTAAAGATCCATTAGCTTTCATGTCAGATCTAGGTGCAAATTCTGCCATTAATGAACTGTTTGGCCTTGAATCTGTTAACTGGATGGGCTTGCTTTACCACTATAAAAGAAGGGACAGTGTTAAATGATAAAGTCACAAGAATTAAATAAGATAGTCCTGTAAAAGAATGGCCAACAGAGGGAAGGATAAATATTCTTTGGAGTCATTGGTTCATGTTTAAGTAGATTATAGTGGTCAAGAGCATAGTGTTGGAGGCAGAGAGCCAGGGTTTAGACTCTACTTTACTGTCTCTCGCTGGCTGGGCTCAGAAACCAGCTTTACCCTCTTAAGCTGCATGTGTAAGTTGGCGCTTTTGGTAACTGTCTCACAGCCTGATGTAAGGAGGGATTGAAATCAGAACTGCCAGCAGCCACCCACAGTACTTGGCACAGGGTAGGCATCAGCAAGTGAAAGTAGTGAGTGCCTGGATTGCTCTGCATTCTGTCAGATAAAATGTGGTACTTAGTCCCTTTCTGCAAGTAGCTTATCACCCTGTATGCTGAGTCTTAAAAATTGGGGAGCTAATACTGTTTATTATTTTTCATTTATTTAATAATGCTTAGCTTAATAATGCTAATTAATGTAAGTAATAATACTAATATCATAAATAGTATACTTGGAATGAAGTTTAAGTACTTTTTTTTTTCTACTTTGGCTGTAATTTTTAGAGCACTTCACAAACTGTGGAGAATGAGAGGGCAAGGCCAAGGTAGAATCAGGGAGACCAGTGTGAAGGCTGTGCGTGGGCTCTGATGGGCACCCAAGTTAGGGCGGTGGCAGGGTTGGTGGTGAGAATATTAAGACTGTGCTCAAGGCTTGAAATTTGATAAAGTAAGTAATTTCACTGTTGCATCAAGAATATTCCTAAGGGAAACTGGCATCTTTTTTTAACACCAAGTACTTGGCAGATAATACAAAACCTAACAATATAGTTTGGTGCCACGTCTTCATTCTTGGCAAGATACCAACAGCCCTACCGAGCACTGCTTTTGTACCTTCGGTGTTAATGTCAACATAGGGACATGCTAAATTTTTAAATGTGCCGTTTCCAGTAACCATGGTCCATCCTCTCCCTCTTTGTCTGTAGATCCTAATTATCTCATGGCTAACGAACGCATGAACCTGATGAACATGGCCAAACTGAGCATCAAGGGTTTGATTGAATCTGCTCTGAACCTGGGGAGAACTCTGGACTCAGACTACGCACCCCTGCAGCAGTTCTTCGTGGTGATGGAACACTGCCTGAAACACGGCCTGAAGGGTAGGCCACGGCCCCAGGATGCAAATGTGCACGCCACTATATTCTGGCAATACATGTTGAAAAAGAAAAGCAGTCTTTATTCCAAAGAATAAGAGGCTTGACTTAGTAATACTAATCAGTCAGAATGCCCCCTCTATGGGCACAGGGATGTGGTTGAATTAAAGGGCATACAAGGCTTATGAAACACTGATTGCTAGATGGTAGAGCTGGAGCGGACATCACTAGTCCAATACAGCCCTTCTATTTGACAGGTGGAAACAGGCCTAGAATGGGAGGTAATTTACTCAAGGTCACACAGTGGACTCTTGGCTCTTGAGGGCAGGACCAGGTCTTGTTCTCCTTGTTTCCATTTCTGCTCCCTCCCAAGTATCTAATAGCCTCTTTCTGGATTACATATTCTTTTCCAATGGACTGTTTTCCTCACTAATACTGTGCAGCTCTAAGTACTATAAAATGTTTTATTATATCGGGCTAGTTATAAATTCTCCCTGAAAGAGGAAGGACTGAGTCTTGGGAAGTGGGAGATTTTTGATTATCACAAAATTTTACCTGTTCAGAAAGCATGAATAGTTTTAGAACTGTCTGATAATCTAGGACTAGTTCCCTAAGAAAAAGGATTGAACAGCTGAGAAAGAAGTGTGTGTACATGTTTGTGTGTTGAGGGCATGTTTATGTTGTAAAGAATATTAAAGTACTGCTTTGTTTTTATCACCTCAGCTAAGAAAACTTTTCTTGGACAAAATAAATCCTTCTGGGGACCTCTAGAATTGGTAGAAAAGCTTGTTCCAGAAGCTGCAGAGATAACAGCAAGTGTTAAAGATCTTCCAGGACTTAAGTAAGTTTAAGGTTGAATTCTGTCAGGAAAACGTTCTTATTAACTACTCCTTAAAGACTAATGATAACGATGACCATAATAGCTTATTTTATAATAATCCAAAAAGAATACTCTGTTTATGAATCAGCACTGTTGTGAGAGAATTGCTAATATAAGATATGAAGAGAAGTGTGCCTGTGAGAATTATTAATAATTTTAAAGAGGTTGCATTCATGTTAAAAGACCAAACATTTTCTTATCTTTTTAAAGCACTTGTGGGAATCAGTTCAGGTCTCAAGAAATTAGATCTAAGGAGGGAGCATACTAGACATGACTAAGAAAAAGATTGTGTTCAGTGCAGTTTGAGAGCCAAGATTAAAAGAGTTGTCAAGTGAACTTCAACAACAGACACTGTTGTTGGTTCAACTTTAATCAGATAGATTAAGCTGGTTCAACTTTAATCATATAGAGGCCTAAATGGACTGTGTCCACATTACCAGTATTTGGGTACTTGCGTGATCCACAGTAAGTCTCTGAGGATTTACCAATGCTAATGTGATGGTACATTTTCAGCTGGGCCTCCAACTGAAGGTTGGAGATTTTTGTCTTCAAATCATAGTCTCTTCAGTAACTAATTCTTCACAAGAGCACTTGTTCCAAACACACACCCCCAGACCCACCAGCCCCTCATCCCACGCAGAATTCCTCACATGGAAATGAGCTGGAGGAGGTTGTAAGGAGCACCTCAGTGTGCATGTACTACTAAGGACTATGAGCAGGAATAAGTGAATCTGTCCCACCATGGCCCCAGCTCTGCTACTTTGAGTTGTTTGGTTCCTATGTTTCTGTAGGACACCAGTAGGCAGAGGAAGAGCCTGGCTTCGTTTGGCATTAATGCAAAAGAAACTCTCGGAATACATGAAAGCTTTGATCAATAAGAAGGAACTTCTCAGGTATGAACATCTTGTTAAACTTTGTTCTTTTCTTGCTATGTTTTACATTGTGTGAGGTTGATTCATAGAAACTTGCCATTTTCACAGGTGAAAAACAATTGATATGTGGCAGTTTCATGTAGTTCAACTAATACCTTCTCCCACGCCTCTCACACACATACTCAAGAATAGATATTTATTTGATACATATGTTCAGTCTGTCACTGGGGCATATATACAGGGCAGACCAAAATGTACTACCATCCTAAAAAACAGGAAAGGCTTTTGACATCTTGGCATGTACCCAGACTCAGTAAGACAGGGAGTTGACATGTAACGTGAAATTTAAAAACAGCATACACACAAAAAAATTCCAGATGGATTATAGATACAAACAGGAAATGGAAAACCAGAACTTTTAGAAGAGAATTTAAGGTAGACACAATTTTCTTTCTTTCTTTTTTTTTTTTAAAGATTTTATTTATTTATTTGACAGAGAGATAGATCACAGGTAGGCAGAGAGGCAGGCAGAGAGAGAGGAGGAAGCAGGCTCCCCGCAGAGCAGAGAGCCCGATGCGGGCCTCGATTCCAGGACCCTGAGACCATGACCTGAGCTGAAGGCAGAGTCTTTAATCCACTGAGCCACCCAGGCACCCTAGACACAATTTTCATAAACAAGAAATAAAAAGCTCTGCCCCTAAAGGAAAAAAACAGTTACCTTGGTCTACATTAAAATGAAGAATTTCATTCATCAAAAGACAAGATTAAAAGGCAACCCACAGAGTGAAAGGAGATATTTGCAATATGTATATTCAACTGATGATGCATATTCAGGGTATGCGAAGAACTCCTTCAGTCTAGTAAGGAAAGAGAGCCGAGTAAATGTAAAAATGAATAAAGGATTTGAATAGGCATTTCACTAGAGAAAATCAGAATGGCTAGTAAACATAAAAAAAGGTGGCCAGCTCAGTCAGTAGAGCGTGCGACTTTTGATCTCGCAGTCCTGATTTCAGTCCCACGGTGGGTATAGAGCTTACTTTGTAAATATATATAGGAGCGCGTGGGTGGTTCAGTCAGTCAAATTGTGTGACTGTTGGTTTCGGTTCAGGTCGTGACCTCAGGGTTGTGGGATGGAGCCCCGCCTCAGGATCCACGCTCAGCAGAGTCTGCTTGAGGGTTTCTCTCCCCCTCCCTCTGCCCTTTTCCTCACTTATGAGCGCACATTCTCTCTCTCTCAAATAAATAAATAAATCTTAAAATATATATGTGTGTGTGTATATATATATATATACATATGTGTGTATGTGTATGTATAAATAAAGATACGTAAGTTTCATTAGCTAGCATGTAAATGCAAATTAGAGTAACAGTGTGGTACCACTACACACCACTTATAAATAAAGCAACTTTCTGAGGCAAATTTTGAAAAACCAATTTTTTAAAGATGATTTAAGATTGAAAAATTATCCCTTGCATCTCAAATACAAATATGTGTGAAAAGCATAAATAATCACTTTAGTGAAAATACCATTCCGATCACTTTTCTTTCAGCTGGACTAATTATCTAGAGTCTATTTGTGCACGTTTTATCTAAAATAAACTATCCAATCCAAGCCATCCTTTTTTTTGTTGTTGTTGTTACTAAAAATTTTTTTTTCCAGTGTTCCAAGATTCATTCCCCATTCCCCACACCCAGTGCTCCACACTTTAGGTGTCCCCAGTACCCACCACCAGGCTTTCCCATCCCTCCACCCCCCTCCCTCCAAGTCCCTCAGTTTGTTTCTGTGTCCAAAGTCTCTGTTGTTTCGTTTCCCTCCCTAGATTACCCTAGTTCCCATTTACTTTCCTTCTTCCACTGTCCTCCAGTTTACCCCTCATGCACTGCAAGTAAG
Organism: Spilogale gracilis; assembly: GCA_004023965.1. Lineage (NCBI taxonomy): Eukaryota > Metazoa > Chordata > Mammalia > Carnivora > Mephitidae > Spilogale > Spilogale gracilis. Next base: position 37,873 of record PITA01008257.1, on the reverse strand, counting down.
TGAAACCATGCGATACTTGACTTTCTCTTCTTGGCTTATTTCACTCCGCATAATCTCTTCCAGTCCAGTCCATGTTGCTACAAAAGTTGGATATTCATCCTTTCTGATGGAGGCATAGTATTTCATTGTATATATGTACCACATCTTCTTTATCCATTCATCTGTTGATGGGCACCTTGATCTATAAAGAACTACTCAAACTCAACATCCTTTTTTTTTAACTTTTTCGCTATTATTATAGTGCCTGTATTCAACCATAAGGCCAGCGTTTTCTGCTTGTTTCAAGATTATACCATTGGATTCCTTATTGGTATTCTGTGCATTTCCCTTACAGCGAATTCTACGAACCCAATGCGCTCATGATGGAAGAAGAAGGAGCCATAATTGCTGGTCTCTTGGTGGGTCTGAATGTCATTGATGCCAATTTCTGTATGAAAGGAGAAGACTTGGACTCTCAGGTATGCAATAGATGCTCAGGTACCAAGTGTGCCACTCTGAGTTCCATTATCTCAGAATTTGGATGGATCAGATTATACCAACCAAATTAAGGGAAATTCTGTGACTCATAAATAGGATTTTTAAATTTTTGATGTGAATATAAACAATTACTTCATTTTTCCTTTGACTCATTTATGTATTATGTTTTTTAAATTTTTGTCTTGACTATAATCCCTGTTTAAAATATTCTGTACAGACTGGGGCATCTGGGTGGCTCTGTCATTATGCATCTGCCTTCAGCCCAGGTCATGATCTCAGGGTCCTGTGTTTGAGTCCTGCATTGGGCTCCCTGCTCAGTGGGAAGCCTGCTTCTCCCTCTCTCTCTGTCAAATAAATAAATAAAATATTTTAAAATAATAAAATTAAAATATTTTGTACAGACTAAAATGCGCACGCACACACACACACACACACACAGGCTAAGATATATACACAGGCATGGTAGTTACAAATACAGACTGAAGCCAAAGGTTAGGTTCAGATTCTGCTTCTTTATTTTTTAGCTGAATAAATTCTGTAGTTAGTTTCTTGATGCTTCACACTTCTTAGCTGTAATACAGGGACCAAAACAAGAATATATATATTTCATAGAGTTATAGTGAGGAATGAAAGTGATGGACCTGGTGAGAGCCTGGCACATATTAATTGCTCAATAAATAAAGGGATCACTTTCACTGATTCCTTCTCACCCCTTCTCTGAAATACTACAGTAAATTCCTGTTACTTCATAATCTGAGAAAATAGAAAAGTAAATAGGATATTTTGACCTCAGTTTTTAAAAAGAAATAAGCTGAATAATAAAATAGCAGTCTTGAAAAATTTAGACATATTGCATCAATGAAAGTTTGGAAGAATAAATACCAAAATGTTACCGTGGGAGTATGGGTATTTTGTATTACTTCCTTTTACTTATCTGTATTTTCGAAACTTCTTTAAGGAAGTGTGCATTCTTTTTGTAATTAAAATTTTTTAAATGTTATTCCTAAAAGTGAATAGGGGTTCAATAGCAGAATACTTGAGAGAAACAGAAGAGAAAGAAACTTTAAGCCTTAAATTTATAGTAATAAGCATTCTGTTGACTTTCTTAGAGCCTGGTGTTGACTTGCACAACCTGGCCTTTTGGTCCTGTTCCCTTAATCTCGATTCTTTACTTACTTACCCTTTTCAAGTTCTTGATTATAAAAAAAAGTAAAATACTACATTTTCATCAAAAATTTCAAATAATGGCCATGACTTTATTACTACTTTGAATGCCCAGAAGAGACACTGTATTATGCCTTGAAAAAAGTATCTAATTTTATATTAAATTCTGAAAATTCTCTCTGTAGGTTGGAGTTATAGATTTTTCAATGTATCTGAAGGATGGGAACAGCAGTAAAGGTAGTGAAGGGTACGTACAGAGAAAATTAAGTTTCTTTTTTCTTTAATGTTCTTTGATAGCATTTAAAGTTTACAGCAATAGTGCTTTACCAGACTTGCTAAAAGAATTTCTGATGATATAGTTTTCATAGAGTCTTTTCAAAAGGAGCTGATACTTTCACCTCTAAACCCTTAAAGAGGTTTTAGTGAAGTGATTTTCCCACTGTGTGGTTCAGTGGGAACCTATATTAACAAAATAAAGGGGTTTATAAAGGAATTCAGTGTTCCATCTCCTGAAGTAGCGTTTGAAAACATGGTCTTCTTGATCAGGATTGCCCTCTAGGTTTTGTTAAAATGTGAAATATGAAACGTGTGTTATGGACATATGTGAAATGCTAACATTCAGGGTAACAGAGTGAAGAATATAGGGGAACCTGCACTACCCTTTCAACTCTTATAAATCTGAAATTATTTCAAAAAGTTTTTAATATATCCATACGGTCCTTAGAAATTAGACATCGGAAGTGTACTGCCTAATACCCTTTATAAATTTAGCAGTTGAAAGCACGATTAATCTGACATTCTTAACTTTGGACGTTGAGCCAAGACCATGACGTTTGTTCTTTAAGTGTAGTGCTAGAGGTATGTGGCCTTGATTTGACTTTAATTGAAAAGTCTGGCTTTTTAACTTGCCAACTTAATTAGTTGGCAGAAGTGAACCTCCAGTTTCCACTCTTTATTTTCTCATGTAACAATAAACACTTGATCTTTATGAAAGCTTTTTATACCATTTACTTTGGAATAAAATTCACATTGAAAGGCAAAAGTATGGCCTTTGGGAATAACTATTACTGTACCAAAATAAGTTTAATTTCATTCCTATGACAAATGGAAAACTGTTGTTATAAGGAATACTAACAAAGCTTTAGCTAAATCCCAGCCAGCTCAGGCCTCCAACGCCAAGGACAAGCAGTGCCAGGAGGCCCACAAGAGCCTCCTGGTGGCCCAGCGGGCAGCTTCTGTGCAGCAGAACTCAGCCACGCAGAGTGCACCCAGCATCGAGATTTATGTCCCCGAGGCCCAGACCCGACTCTGAGACCGGGAAGCAGGAAGCAAACAATTTTAAGTTATTTAAAAACACATAAATGTAAAAAAAAAAAAAAAAAAAGCCATCAATTGTGAGAAGAAATTTTTATTTTTGAAATGCCTCTGATAGAATGTAATGTTATACCTATAATCTAAGTTATTAAGGTATGTAAGTTATAACAAAGGCTTTTTAATGTGGGGAAATTTTTGTTTCATTTTTAAATATCTGAGTCTTATTGGAGGTGTTATATATCAGGTCTGTCTTTTGGTTCAGTGCATCTGTGCTATGGTTTTTCTTTCTATGTTATATGAAAAGATTGGGGAAGAGGGGATCTTGGTACTTCTAATGTTATTTTATTTCTGTTCCCCCTCACACACTCTTCCCTCCCACCCAGAGATGGCCAGATTACTGCAATTCTGGATCAGAAGAACTATGTAGAAGAACTCAACAGACATCTAAAGTAAAAAATGAATAAATACTTTTACTTTCTTGGGGATTTTGTTGTGAAGGAAAGGGAGAGTATACTGATGAGCCATAAGGATAAATTTAGGTGATACTCAGCAAAAATACATAGACTTCCTGCTTGCCAGGCACTGAGCTAGGCACTAAATTAAATGTCATTTAACTATTTTGGTGACCTTTAGTGAAAGGCAGTATAAGATTAGTATGTAATTATAACTCTAGTGATTAAATAAGTATATATAACTCTCTTGATTAATTAGAATTCTTAAACATGTGACAAACAAGGTTGAAAGTGGCAGCACTCTTAGTCCAGTAGATCCAACCACATTTTTTCTTATTAACATATAATGTATTATTTGTCTCAGAGGTACAGGTCTGTAATTCATCAGTCTTACACAATTCATACCATTCTCCATAGCACATACCCCCCAGAGTGTCCATCACCCAGCCTTCCTATCCCTCTCACCTCCCTCCCCCCAGCAACCCTCAGTTTGTTTCCTGAGATTAAGAGTCTTATGCTTTGTCTCCCCCCATCTCATTGCATTTCTTTCCCTCCCTACCCCTCATGAACCCCTGCCCTGACTCTCAAATTCCTCATATCAGAGAGATCATGTGATAATTGTCTTTCTCTGATTGACTTATTTCACTCAGTGTAATACCCTCCGGTTCCATTCACATCATTGCAAATGGCAGGATCTCGGTCTTTTTTGAGGGTTGCATAATATTCCTGTGTGTGTGTGTGTACCACATCTTCTTTATCCATTCATCTGTTGAAGGACATCTAGGTTCTTTCCATAGTTTGGCTAGTGTGGACATTGTTGCTATAAACATTTGGGTGCATGTGCCCCTTTGGATCACTACATTTGTATATTTGGGGTAAATACCCAGTGGTGCAATTGCTCAACCACATATTTCAAGATCGATCTTGGGCAAACCACTCATTGCCGTAGTACCTTTAGATTAGTTGTATCATGTTGGTCCCTTGCATTTTTCATTTGTACATTGAATTGATAGTATTAATTTCACCGTCACTACCATTAATTTACTAAATACTCATTATTTTTCAGAACTGTCCAGAACATGAAACAGTCTATTGGTATTCTCAAGTACATTGATATTCTTATTATGCTTAAGACTGTCAAATAATTCAGAAAAATTAATATATTTATTAACTATTAATTTTTTATAATTTTCTTATAAAGATAATTTAAGTAAAATCTATAACATGATTATACCAGTATCAATATAAATTTTGAGTCATCTTGGTTTCAGCTAGAAAATTCAAGAACAATTTGAGTGTGTTTTCTCTGGGAACCAAGAACTAATAGTGACTACAGTGAATTATGGAGATGTTAGTCAAGCAAAAGTACGCTTACATTTGATAGTGAAATAGAAACATAACAGTTACTCTTTTCATGCTTTAGTTTCTTTATCTGTATTTAGGGATACGGATTGCATAGGGTTGTTGAAAGGAATATGAAACAATACAAATAAAATAATTTAGAAAAGGGGCGCCTGGGTGGCTCAGTTGGTTAAGCGACTGCCTTCGGCTCAGATCATGATCCCAGAGACCCGGGATCGAGCCCCACATCGGGCCCCCTGCTCGGCGGGAAGCCTGCTTCTCCCTCTCTCACTCCCCCTGCTTGTGTTCCCTCTCTGGCTATGTTTCTCTCTGTCAAATAAATAAAAGATATTTTTAAAAATAAATAAATAAATAATTTAGAAACGTGCTTGGTGTATGGCAAGCACTTGATCCAGGTAGCTTATTATTATATATAAGTAAACTTTAAAGTTGACAGTGTAGTGGATCAGCTCTTTTATTTCATCCAACAAGAGCTTATTAAGTACAGAGTTCAGTGCCAAGGGTACAGCAGGTAAGATCCACAGCCACTTGTGAACTGTCATAGAGCCTGCAAGTCCACCATGAGTTGTGGACATTAGACGATGGATGATACCTGTGATGGATATTTACATGGGTAGGACAGGATGTTGTTCCGTCTTTTCAAGAGAAACCGTTAATGTTTTTCTTCTCTTTATAGTGCTACGGTAAACAACCTTCAGGCAAAAGTGGATGCATTAGAAAAATCCAACACTAAACTGACAGAGGAGGTAAGTGTTTGACTAATACAAAGTTTAATAATGTGCATTAGTGGAAGCATAGAGCTTGATACTCATCCCTTGTTCATTCAGCAGACATTTGGGACTGCTTACGTGCTAGAGCTAGACAGAGATTTCTGTGTGCACTGATGAATGTGTGCCAGATTGGCAAGCTCCCACCCTCATGGGCCTTATTTTCTCCTTGGGGTGGTAGGGTAGATAACTTAAAGAGCACTTGTCGGAAGTCCAGCAATCCCTGTTTGCTGTCATGCTGCTTATGAGTCATGTGCTTCTGAGCAAGTGAGTCACTAGACCTCCAACAGGCCCAGTTCCCTGCCTGGCAGCTCAAGTGTCTGTACTTCTCCTTTCAGCCTCAGGGGTACTCTGAAGATCACAGAAGAATATATACATGAAAACCCTCAGAAAAGTCCCCCAAATTAAGAAGTGGCTAAGCCACATTTTTTTCTCTTCAATAGCATTCAATGTTTCCATGAAAAATTTTAAATAAAATTTTCCAGGTGGCAGAGACTTTGTCTTAACTATATCTTAATCTATTTCTTATTATGACTGTCCTCTTATATGCCATGGCATACATTTGATTTAAATAGAACAAGTTCAGGCATTAGTCAGGAAGATGCTGTTTAAACAGTTTTCTTCATAACATTTTCGTTGTTATAACTTTAAAACACCTTCCTTATTACTCAGCTCTGTGGGCTTCACTTTTGGATGTAGATTCTTAAATTATGTTAAAACTTAATGGAAGGGCACCTGGGTGGCTCAGTCGTTAATCATCTGCCTTCGGCTCAGGTCATGATCCCAGGTCCTGGGATGGAGCTCCCCGTCAGCGGGAAGCCTGCTTTTCCTCTCCCACTTGCTCTGCTTGCGTTCTCTTGCCCTCTCTCTGTCAAATCAATAAATATAATCTCTAAATTAAAAAAAAAAAAAAACAATGAAAATGATCCTTAGAATTTTACCCTACAATGCTTTTGAAATACTCTGTTTAGAAATGTTGTACTATGAGTGGGCTGCTTCTCCGTTGGGGCAGAATGGCACCACAGTGAAGCATGGTCTCTAGAGCTAGTAGGCCACCTGCGTTCATGTCCCAGCTCTGGCACTTGCTAACTTTCTAATCCTGGATGATAACTTAAGCCTCTATATCTTCGTCGTCTTCTCTGTAAAATGTGAATGATAAAATAATAGTAAAGTTTTTGTAAGAATTAAATGATGATTCATAAGGACCTAGGCCAGTGACTGACACACCATAAACAGCCAGTAAATACCGTTATTAATTATATTCCCTCAGTCACAAGACCTGTCCTCTTGACCTAGATTTATTTTATTATTATTTTATTATTACCAGTATTAATTTATTCACTCATATACTTATTTTTGCCAGTAACATTTCTTGAAACTGAATTTTTAGAGACAGGTAAGCCTTGTGTGTAGGCTTTGTGAAGAAGAGATAAGACAAATCAGATCTGCCTTTTCCCATTTCCATCTATTTTGGATTTCAGAGGGCCAGTAAAAAACAAAAACAAAAACCCCTTTTTTCCTCTCCTGAATTCTGAACCAGTGTGATAAAGTGAGAATTAAACAGATGAAGATATATAAATATCCACTTTATTATTGGTAAAGCTGAATTAGAAGGCCCACTTGGATGTACAGCCATAGTTTTCTGATACTTTGATGTTAAGGTCTTGGGAAAACCTGTTTGGGGATGTCTCTGGATCCAGAAAGCAGGCCCACTTGTCCAAAGTTAACTTTTTAATGCACTGCTAAGCCCATGGAGCAGAGAGGGTTATATGGGCTTCCAGACCTGTCTCTGGAAAGCATGCCTGAGCCCTGGCTCCTCTGTACTTATGCAGTAGACCAGGAACCGAGCAGAAGCTATGCTCACTACTGATGAGGAGGTGTGTAAAGGGAAACTGGCCTGGCTGAGAGGAGCCTGCTGAGCGCCTTTCCCATGCTCATTCAGGCTCTTCCATGTTCTCTGTGGGGAATCAAGGTTAGCGGGTGCGGAAGAGGAAAAAGTGTTTGCACTTTACTTTTCCCTCCTGTAGAATATAGATGTAAACATCTCCATGAGCAATATACTGTTAACAGCGTTACCGTTTCAGGCACTGAAATTACAAATCTCTTTGATAGTTAATGCCATCTTTTAGAGTGAGAACTTTGAAGTTCCATTTCTTTTTTTTTTTTTTTAAAGATTTTATTTATTTATTTGACAGAGAGAAACCTAGCCAGAGAGGGAATACAAGCAGGGGGAGTGAGAGAGGGAGAAGCAGGCTTCCCGCTGAGGAGGGAGCCCGATGTGGGACTCGATACCCGGTCTCTGGGATCATGACCTGAGCCGAAGGCAGTCGCTCAACCAACTGAGCCACCCAGGTGCCCCTGAAGTTCCATTTCTTTACTCTTAAGAATCATCTATCAAAGGTCTTGTATAGGGTTTATGAGTCCCAAGGTATGATGTGACCTCTTCATTAAACATTTTAGAAATAGGTATTATATGGGACGCCTGGGTGGCTCAGTCATCAAGCGTCTGCCTTCAGCTCAGGTCATAATCTTGGAGTCCCGGGATCGAGCCCCACATCAGGCTCCCTGCTCAGTGGGAACCCCCTTCTCCCTCTCTCACTCTCCCTGCTTGTGTTCCCACTCTAGCTGTGTTTCTCTCTGTCAAAAAAAAAAAAAAATAGATATTATAACTAAATATAGAACACCCTTGAGGTAAACAATCTGAAGTCAACATTTTGGTACTGAAAAAGAGTTTACACAAGAAGCAGCAATAGGAGATATTTTTTGTTTTTATCTAACCTAGTTCAAAAATACTTTTCCTAATTTCCCATACAATAAGAACATTTTTATGTGATTATAGATAACCTTTCCTTCTAAGTATATTCAAGCCTAAAAGTTATGTCCTAGCAGATCATTAATGATCTTATCCTGTGCTAAAAAAAAGATAAAAAAATTTTTTAAAATTTTCTTTCAACAGCTTGCAGTGGCAAACAACAGGATTATTACCTTACAAGAAGAAATGGAACGAGTTAAAGAGGAAAGCTCCTACATATTGGAATCCAATCGGAAGGTTAACCTTAACTGGATTTATAAAATATTCCTAGAGAATGTGTTAATGTGTGAGCGGGGTGGTGGGGGGGAAGCAGCAAGCACTTGTACTGTTTTTACTGAGACTCTATGCAGAATCGGATAATGATGGAGGTTATCTGAGGTTATCTACAGATGCTTCCTGGCTTCACCGCCACCTCTGTCTGTTGAGAAATTTCAAGAACCAATCTAACTCAGTGTTATGTACTTATGATTTGTACTATATTTAAGTGTTATGTTTATTATATTTAAGTGTTATGTTTATTATATTAAATATACCATTGTTTCCAGACCATGTTACTACTTTGTAAGAAGTGTTTCTTTGGTACCACTGGGAGTTACCATGTAAATGAGTTTTCTGCATACCTTAATCCCTTAAAGTAGTAAACTTTTTATATACGTCTACATGGATTTTTTTTGCAAACCTTTTATGCACTGCACAGTCCTAAGCAGTCTTAGGTAGACGACATAATTTAATACACTTTGCTATTTATGATGAGTGAAGCTCCTAGTTACCAACATCAGCAATTCCATACTAACTTATAATGATGCTCTTTTGGGGGCTGTTGGGATTGATGCAGCTTCTAGCACTATACTTAAATGTTTCCAGATTGCTCTGGGTGCTTTTTCTCTGCTTTTATGATCTTACTGGCATCTCTTGCTTTTCACTGTTGTTGTTTAGTGTCTCCTCACTCTCTTTTATCTGCATGCTTCTATTCTTCTGTGACCTAGGAATCCAAATATCCATGGTTATTAAAATCGTTCCAAAAGAGTAAGCATCTAGGCTCTGAGTAGGGAGTAGGGTAGTTCTCTGTGAATGGTGGGTTTGACTTTAATGTGTGGACATTGTGAAAACAATTACTGCTCAGAAGAATTTTCTGATGACCTACTTATTTTTAGCTGTGATCTCTCTAGATGGTTAGAGACTCCAAATGTGAGATCTCTGGAGAAGGAATATATTACCATTTGAACCTTTGGCCCAATTTACATTTTACAGTGAATGCCACTTTGTATTTAGAGGCTGACTTTTTAAGGCTTCTTGCACTTAATATGATAACCTGTCTTAGGACTTTATTTTATTTTATTTTATTTATTTATTTTTTTGTCTTAGGACTTTAAACAAAATGGCAAGAAAACCCAGTTCTGCTGAGAATTTTTTATTTATGAAGCTGCTTCAATTTCCTTTTTGCCTTTATTCATTGTTATACCTGTTTAAATGTAAAATATAATCAATTTCCCTTACTAAACAGCAGTGCCTAGTGTCAGCTAACTCTATGTAGATTTTTTAATCCTTAAATATATGTACTATTTTATTTATCTTTTCAAGGGTCCTAAGCAGGACAGAACTGCAGATGGGCAAGCACTGAGTGAAGCCAGAAAGCATTTAAAGGAGGAGACACAATTGCGACTGGTAAACTTCACTTACATTCTAGTAGTTCAAGAACCCATTAAACATAAAGGCCCACTTAGACGTTTGATGGCAACAGACCAGGCTCAGAAACACTAGAGCGGGCCAACAAATTTTTATAGATCCTAAAAAACTGTTTCTCACTCCTTTTTTTTTTTTTTTAATTTTGAGTATATTTATTATGAATATAATTAAACATAAAGGCAGATTTTCATGTGGTTGATTTTTACCTTCACTGGACATTACTTACATAAAACACTTTTTTTTCTTTTTTTTAAATGTTAATTCAATTAGCCAACATAGAGTACATCATTAGTTTCAGATGTAGTGCTCAACACTCTTAATTAATTACCTTCTTCATAGGAAGATACATACAGTAGATTTTGCATATTGGAAAACTGCAGAAAAGTTTTAATAATCTGATTCAACTAAAATATCATCGAGGAAGCCCTCTTAGCTAAGTCTTTGAGTGGATTTTTCCTTGTCGTAAGTAATATTTGTTAAAGAGAATGTTGTTCGTACAGAGGTCTTTTGTAACTCTTGCAAGGATACTTTAGTTGCTTCTGTGACTTTATTTTATTTTTTTAGTATAGTTCACACAGTGTTACATTAGTTTCAGGTGTCTATCTCTCACACTTTTTAACCCATATTCCTATAATGCTTTTCCAGTGCATTTTCTGAGTATTCTCAACAGCCACAGGATTGCCAATCTTTTTTTTTTTCTTGTTTGTGATACAGGAGCATTAGGTATATGGAACCTACTCTTTTAAACTTGGTGATCCCCACTCCTACCTCATTCCTTCCTCCTGCCAAGATTCTGATATGTCTCCTTGGAAGATGTTCATGTGTTTGAATAGTACTCCTGCAATAGATTTTATCCAAGTATTAGTACATTGGTACATTCCTGGTATTAGTAAATTAACTCCTCTTGCAGTTTTGATGATATGACAAACAAAAGCATCTCCCCTCACCCATAGTGTCTCTCTCTGAAAATAGGAAGAAGTGTGAAAACAAAGATTATCTGGTTTATACTAAAATTATGACCACCTAGCAGTGTATAGAAGAGAATTTCAGATGTTCGGAGAAAACAGCAATCATAATTTTAACGTCCATGAAATAATTATCATTTTCCTTCTGTATGTTTATGGATTAGATCTCAAAACACTTTCTCTAAGGAAGATACTAGATATGTCAGCATTTCCAGAAGCAATCTGATTTAATCAAACTAACCATGCACAGAGGGGCACCTGAAGTGGCACATGTGACTTAGAAATCTACTCAAAATTTTCCACATCCTTTTGTCACGAAAAGATATATATTTGTTTAGAAAGGAAAGAAAGCAGGCATGGTCCTAGATATGCTCCAGGGAACAGCAAGGATGCGGAAGAAACTCGGGTCTTTGTATCTTTGATCCTCCAAATCATGTTGCAGTAATAATGATTGAACCAAAAAGGGTTTTCATATTAAGTGAATATAAAAATTCAGTTAGCCATATCAATCATTGCCACTTACTGAGTTGTTTACCCTGGAGACCCAAAGTATCGTTTGAGTTCCTTGGGCTCTTGGCTATGTCAATAACATCCAAATTGAAGAGAATTGCAAGTGCTTCATTTTGTGCTGGCTATGGTAACACTTCATAAACATTTCTATAAGAGAACATGACACCAATTGTCTCACTGTGATCGAGTACCTCAAGTATGTGTGTATTTTATAGCACTATCTCTGGCCTACCAAGTTTTTTGGATTTGTAAATTACTGAGCAAATGTTTTTATAATTATCCTAATTATTATTCTTGTTGTTAATATCTCTGCATTGGATGATAGCTTGTAGCTATTTTGCCCAAATACTTAGACCTGAGAGTGTTGGAATTCACACCTTTTCCTGTGGAATTTCATAGTTTGTACTTCATTGAGGAAAGAGAAAATAAACAATGTATTACCTTTTGGGGCAGGATGTTGAAAAAGAACTGGAGATCCAGATCAGCATGAGGCAGGAGATGGAATTGGCCATGAAGATGCTGGAGAAGGATGTCTGTGAGAAGCAGGACGCCCTGGTGTCTCTGCGACAGCAGCTGGATGATCTCAGGGCTCTCAAGCATGAACTTGCCTTCAAGCTGCAGGTAGAGCAAATAAGACGAATACACTCAATGGCTCTCTAAACTCCCAGGGTTCCGTCCGCTCCTCTTGTTGTGTAGAATCATACTTGATGTACAAGAGGGAAGACTCACATCTCATTTTGAGGCTGGCTGCCGGTGAACCCACTCTAGTGATCAGATCATAGTAGGTCCTGTGTTGCTGTTCTGGAAAGCCGTAGCTACTTTTCAAATCATAGTGGGGAAAGAGGTCTTTTTCATCCTGTAAGATAATTTCTACCCTCCAGCCAAACTTGTCAACTGAGTTATATATTCCATTACTTTTTTTTTCCATTCTTTATTTAAATTCAATTTTTAACATATGGTGTATTATTAATTTCAGGAGTAGACTTTAGTGACTCATCAGTTGCACATAACACCCAGTGCTCACTCCATCAAGTGCCCTCCTTACTGCCCATCACCTGGTTACCCCGTCACTCCACCTCAGTTTGTTTCCTAGAGTTAAGAATCTCTTGTGGTTTGTCTCGCTCTCTGATTTTGTCTTATTTCTCCTTCCCTTCCCCTACGTCCATCCTTTTTTTTCCTTAAATTCCACATATAAGTGAAATCATGTGATACTTGTCTTTCTCTGATTGACTTACTTTGCTAAGCAATATGCCACTAATTCTTATACTGAAATATGATAAATTGATGAGCCTTCTGATCATTTCTGTGACAAAGCTGCATATAGCAATACCAATTTTAAATGTTGGCTTTTTGTCTTTTTCTCCACTTGGGAATTAACTAATACAGAAATATATGAGCAGTTCTGTTTCTCTGTTTCCATACTTACCATTAGGTTTAGAAGGCATGTGTGATTTATTTCAGGATTTTATGTTCTGTATACATCACTCATATTTCTTTTCCATAACAGAGTTCAGACTTGGGAGTAAAACAGAAAAGTGAACTAAACAGTCGTTTGGAAGAGAAGACTAATCAGATGGCTGCTACCATCAAACAACTCGAACAAAGGTAAAAGTGCTATTTCTTGAGTGAAACATCTTGGGCTTTCAGTGCTGGAAGGGAAAAGAATGCTATGCATTTGACAAACAAAGTGTATGAAATTCTCCCAACTTAACACCAAACATGTTGGTAGAAAGCCAGCTAGATTTTATGTTTCTCTAAGATGTCACTGAAAACATTTTTAAGAAACCTCAGTCTCTTGTGACTGTTTGGAATAGCAGAACAGAAATCCTCTTGCATAATCCCATTTCAGTGTCATATTGGAGGAGGGAGGCCTATAGGGTGAAAACACTTTTTAAAAAAAAATTTTAAAGATTTATTTTTGTGAGAGAGTGTACCCACGTATGCACGGTGTGGGGGTGGGGTGGAGGGAGAGGTAGAGAGAGAAGGAGGCTCCTTGCTGAGCAAGGAGCTTGATGTAGGACTCAATCTCAGGACCCTGAGATCATGACCTGAGCTGAAGGCAGAGACTTAACTGACTGAGCCACCCAGGCGCCCTGAAAGCACTTTTAAATTAAATATGCTTGCAGTTGTTGTTTTATTCTTCCTCACCAAAGTCTTGGAATGCACTGGTGCTAGCAATGCCGGGATACCGAGAGCCCTTCTAACACTTGAACTCCTTTCTCTCTTCCCTCCCACTTCCCTTTTCTCTCTTCTTTCTCCTGAGCAGTTCTGTAGTGTCCCCTGTCACCCTGCCCACAGTCTCCCTGTCAGTCTCCCTGTCCTCCTCCAACTTTACTTCCCCTCTGTCTCCAGCTCTGTCCTCCTCTGAAAACCCAGTCTCGGGTTTTCATCCTCTGACCAGCTATTGCCGTCAGGTACCTACTACTCAGTCTGCCCGAAACACATCCTTTCCCTGTCCTACTTTTGTTTCTCTTTGGCTGAAACCACCACTTTCTTCATGGTGACTCAGCTGCCAAGAGAAATGGCCAAGATTTCAAGATTGAAGGAGCCACGGCATCCACAATCATTCCACGTGGCAGTCTGGGTTGCTACCTTGAACACCCACTGAGCACCCTTCTTTTACTTCGAGCCAGAATGCATGACTGCAGGCAGGCCCCTCGCGCATGCTTGCGCCTTCCCCAACAGTTCCACCAGTGAGGAAGCCCCTTCCTCTTCCCACTGCCTTGTTCTTCAGATCCATTTTTTACATTCAGGCTCAAAGGCCACTACCTCTCCAAAGCTTCACCTGATGCTTCTTCTCAGATAAAAATAATGTACCCATTTGTCCTTGTTGGAATTCCCATAACCGTACATCCACACCTGTCTATATTGCTTACTTGTCACCTTTATATATGTATCTTCTGATGAGAGTGTGAGTTCCTCCAGGTTACTTAATGAATCTTGTAAGTTTCCTCATTGGATCTTAGTGCCATGAACATAAAAGGTATTCACTTAGCTGATGCGTGAATGAACAGATGAATGGATGACTTCTTTTATTCAGATAATTCCGACCAGGGAGGGTCCTGAATGGCACTGAATATTAATGGTAACTCACAAGTAAATTGCAAATTAGTAAATAAGTTTGAAACTTCTGATTTGGCTGATTTTAAATAAAAAGGTATCAGTCTATCTAGAAAATTCTCTAAGTGCTTGCTCATAAGCAGTTTTAACAAATTAATTTCAGTGTTCATAAATTGGGTTTTTGAAATGTTGAATAGAATTATTTTTCAATAGTTTTTTGACTTGGCATTTGAAGTAGACAGAACTAAAATAATGACTTCTTTAAGTTTTAAGCTGACTTATTCTCTTGCTATTTTTGTCTTTCCTGTTTATTCATTCTCTCATTCCCCTTTCACTCCATTTTTGTTTTTATTTTACTAATTTAGTGAAAAGGATTTGGTGAAACAGGCAAAGACCTTAAATAGTGCAGCAAATAAACTGATCCCAAAACATCATTAGGCATTTTGCATTGGGTCACCTTGCAAGTCTGATATACAACTTAATTGTAAAGAAAGAAATCTGAAAGTTATTACGTTTAAGCTCTGATTCTACATAAAGTGTCACCAAAAATCCACTCTGAATTTGTTGGACTTAAAAAAAAAAAAAAAAAATTTGATATCTAGGCCGTGGGTTTTTTCTTCTTTATTTTCTCCCCGGAGTTAGAACATTTAGTATATAAGT
This sequence comes from Spilogale gracilis, assembly GCA_004023965.1. NCBI lineage: Eukaryota > Metazoa > Chordata > Mammalia > Carnivora > Mephitidae > Spilogale > Spilogale gracilis. The sequence continues at coordinate 22,644 of PITA01008257.1, read as the reverse complement.
TCTTAATTAATTGCCAAATAAACTTTGAGAAATTACTTTGTTGACCAGTAAATAAACACACCATTTAAAAAAAAAAAAGCCTAGGGAATGGACACTCTGTGCAAATATTATTATTGCTGCCTTTATAGCCCAGTCTCAGACAATATGAGAGTCCGGGTGTGCTGTCCTTACCGGAGAGCCTGCTCTGCCGTTGTGTATAATGAACTGGAGGTGACAGCCACATGGACCCGGACTCTTCGAAAGTAGCTCTGTCTCCTAAGCCATGGCCCCTTTCCACTCTCCTTGTGTAGGTTTACTCCCTAAGCCATGGATAAGTACTTAGAATTTCACTACAGTTCTGTTCTCAGTAACCAAGATTGCTTGCAACTTTTTTGCCTTAGTGACTTTGGGGGGAAAACAAACCCGCATCCTTACATTTCTTTAAATTACATAGAGATAAAGTTAGTGATTAGGTAACTTATGATAACATAATAATTTGGAAGCTTGGAAAACCCTCCTGATATTTGTCATCTTCTACCTCTGCCATTTTCCTGCAATTCCACTTCCTATTTAGGTAGCTCAGAGTGAATACTTTTAATGAAGAAATTCGTCTCCTATTAAAAAACAAAACAAAACACAACACTACACAATTTTCAGATCTATCCTGCTTTTCCTTTTGGAGTAAAGACAGCAAGGTATAGACATGAGTGATGGTTTCCCACCTCTCATTTCTTGATAGAAACATTTACTTAAGAGTTTCTATTACTTTCTCTTCAGATGGGGATTAGCTAATGTCTCTAGGAAACTAACAATCTAATTATTATAAAACCATTTCATCATAGGAAATAGATACATAATAAACTATTATTATTTAGTCTAAAAATAAAAATTTTCAGTAGGTATCCATACATAGTAATTAGCAGGGCTTCTTTTTCTAAGTGACCACAGATCTGACTCCCCTTTCTAGGCTTTACATTGTAAATAATCCTATAAATACTTGGATTTTTTTTTTAATGACTTGATTTGGGGGAACAGGCTTTACATAAGCCTTCATTCCTTCAAGAAGTCTTGACAAAAAAAATATTTTTTCTCATTTTGGTATGATTTGCAGCATTTCAGCTGCTTAGGTGGGAACAAAGATAAGCTCCCTTTGCTTCCAGCTTTTGAAACTCTTTACCTTCTTCTTGGAAAAACCAGAACTAAGAATTAAGAGAGTAAGATAGATTTCACGTGTGCTTCTATAGATCCTTACAGACTTGAACCAAAGTCAAGTCAAAGAGCATATGACCAACCTCATGGAATAACCTGTGCTCTTGAACTTATTTTAGTTCTTATAATTTTGCACCTTTTCTTACCTTCATCAGCCTTTTGTGGTGATGAGTTGCCTTTTCTATGAGCATTTGGAAAGAGTGTTCCAACACTAAAATAAAACATTTTAAAGACTACAGATAATATGCTTTCCAATTCTATTCTGTAGAGCCCTAGATGTTTCACCTCTTAGAATATGCTTTTATAGGTGCAAAGTTATGGAATATATAGAAGAAAGCACTCATTAGAATTTTCCAGAGAATATGGTCAGGAATATCACATAGGCCTGGTGCTGAGTTGTTGGTTCACTTAGTCACATACCATCTGGTAGGAATGGAAAAGAAAAGAAATGGCCAAACTCTGACAAAGGCTTTTCCTTAGAGAAGAACTCAAAGCCTAGGTAAGAGTTAATGTACAATGTCAGTGATTTAATATAAATTGTGGTGTAGGGAAAGGACCAGGAAAATGTTCTAATTTCACATGTAATATGGTAGTTGCCCATGTGCAAGTTCTAGTTATGTGTGTAAAGCAGAAATATAAGGTACCAAACCTATTAGGAAATAAACACAAACAAAAAAAGTGGGTTTAACTTTAATTACTGTGTATTGGAGGTTGGCTTTGGATATGGATTTTCTAAAAAGTGATGTTTTATTGTTTATCATCTAATGGCTGTAATCTGTAGTACTAGAATAAAAAAAATGGAAAATCAACTTTTCCTCTGCCTGGTTCACCTTCATCTTGCTTTTCTTTAAAGTTTGTTTCTTCTCCATATTTTTCCCCCTGTATAATTTCTTTCCCTGTGTCCTGCGGAGCTTTTTTTTCCCTCTGTCTCTCCATGCCTCTTCCTTGGGTTCCTTTATTTTGTGTTGTAAACTTGGTCTTCCTCCCCACCATGGCTTTTGTTTTTTATCACAAGTTCATATGGCTCACATCCAGATTGCGCCAGGCTGAGCGAGGCCGCCAGTCTGCTGAGTTGGACAACCGGCTCTTCAAGCAGGACTTCGGAGACAAGATAAACAGTCTGCAGCTGGAAGTGGAGGAACTCACCAGGCAGCGGTGAAGAGAGGGTGCCAGCAGCTGCCAGGGTGGGCGTGGGTAACCCTAAGGCTAGCAGCAAGTGGAGATCCCTGAGCCAGCCGTCTCTGTTCTGTCTTTGCAGCATCCTTTCTCTGGAATTAGCATTCAGGAAGCTTCACGTGTACCAGCATTCCCAAATCTTGTCAACATGCTTTGTGATCAAAAAATGAGGAAACTAGAACCCAAGGTCCCAGATAAATAGAAAGGAATAAGAGGATTAATAGCCCACGTAACCCTGATAAAAATAATATTCCCTACATTTTTACTGTGTGCCACAAACTTTATGGAGCACTACACAGGCAGTAGGTCCTAACATCTTCGGTCCTACCATCAGTAGGGCTTTTCTCACCCCCATTTTCAGATGAAATTAATTAAAGCTTAGATGGCTTCAGTTTGTCTAGATTGACACAGTTCAACTAGTAAGTACGAGCACTTTCAAAGTCTGCCTCTCTGACTCCAAGTCCTTAACCACTGGTCCGTATTACCTGTCAGATGAGACTCAATTCTTTGCTGGAGCCCTTGACTTCAAACGAAGAGCACTTTGTTGGATACAGAAGCACACTTGGCTGCTAAGGACACTAGTGGCTGCAGTAGAACTAGGCAGTGAACATTAAAGAGAGACCAGCTGATTAAGATAAAATGGGATGATAGTGTTGGTACTTTCAGGTGGTTTCTTGCCGAAATTTTGTAAATACTGTCTTTTAATTATAGTAAACCCTACTAAATGTCATTCAGCTGATGATAGCTCTTTATTAAGAGTTCATATTAAATACTGATATTCAGAGTGGTGACCCTCAGGCACTGGAAGATCTTAAAGTACACCCTTTTATTTTTAAGATTTTATTTATTTGAGAGAGAGAGCCTGAGCAGAGGGAGAAGCAGACTCCCTGCTGAGCACAGAGCCCCACCTGGGACTCAGTCCCAGGACCCTGAGATCATGACCTGAGCCAAAGGCAGACACCTAACCAACTGAGCTACAACTTAAAGTACATTCCTTATTATCCCAGAAATATTAAACATACTGTCTGTATTTCAGTGTTACTGGTTTTACTGTATTGTGTTTTAGCACCTTAAAACCTGATTATCCATATATATCTGGTTGATTAATAAAATCAAGTATTAAAATGTAATTGCTGAGGTTTAAGAAAAGGGTTTGGCATTGTTTAGAGAATATGAGTGCAGAAATCCAAATTTTGATCCTTTTCCTCTCCTACCCATCCCAGGCACCAGCTTGAGTTAGAACTAAAACTAGAAAGAGAAAGAAGGTTACAGAACAACAGGAGCGTCCCAGGAATGGGTTCTCAGAAGCCAGAACCCAAAACGGTAATATTCGTTATTCACTTGGTCATTTACTTAATTTTTAGAGGCTACCTTGATGGGTTGGATGGTTTCCTGTCTGGCAACACAAGCTGAGTGCTGTGGCCTTGAGTATGTAGATGGCAGACAAGACCCGGAGGAAACACAAGGCTTTAATTCTCAGTGTACCTCTAGACCTGCATTCTAACTTGATTTCACTTTAAGTAAGATTATTTGGGTGTCTTAACAAAAACTTGTGTTCCTTGGACTTCTGCTGGCTAATATCTTCAATAATATGTTATAGTAATCCTTCCCAACTCTGAATTTCCCTTTAACAGAATTGTCTTAAATGTGGGTTTCCTTCTGTATGCCTATTTCAGAATCATAAAAATTTCAGTTTTAATATACTCAGGGTACTTCTCTTGGGAAAATTAGAACAAGAGGATACTAGAGTTGATTGGGGGAAAGAAAGTAATATAGAGTGTTTAAAGAACAGCAGTAGAAGTTTCTACACAACAGTCTTAGGAGAGAGATCCCCGGCTCCTATAGTGGGGAGGAAACTAAAGTTGAAAAAGACCATCTCTGGGATGCAGGAAATTGGAGCCAGCCTCTTCAAACAATAAAATCAGAAAAGTGTGGAATACCTTTTGTGTCAAAGACAAACAGGAAAAAAATAACTTCTTTGTTTATATTATATATAACAAAGCAGGACAAATGTATAAGCTTCTTATTTAACATTCCTAGAGAAAGAGATGCTGATTTGCTGGAGAGTAGCAAATAATGGTAAATAGAAGTTTATTATATAGTACTCATTACTACTAATTTAAATAGTACTGTCTTAGCTTAGGTGTCCAAAACTCAGCAGCTTTTTTGTTAGGGAAGGAATTTAACTAAATACCACTCTTTGTACCATGCCATCTTTATTAATTTAGTTTAGCTGACAAAATCTACTTAGCAGGGCTTACAGAGATTTACTAAATGCGTGGCCTATCTTACCTGCCTTAAGTTTCTCAATCTTGAATAGCCCTGCAGTCGGAGCTCCAGGAGTGTAAATATTGCACTAACCGGCTTTCCTTGACACTTGAGCAATCTAAGAATGTACGTTCTATTTTTGGAAGCTGATGGACAGCAGCTCAAGGCAGACAGCAGTGTGTGTGTGCCACAGAAAGAATTTGTCACTCAAAGCTGCCCAGGCAGGGCTTACAAGCATTGGTAGAAATGCAGTTTGGAACTTTACATTGGTCCTTTAGAGTAGAAAACTCATTGGGTCGTAAAGGCTGTGTCGGTTGTCATGACATCGTGGCAGCTGCTCGCCTGAGTGTCCTGAGGATTATAGTCCTCGAGATACGGCGTTGCTTGGTTTTCCCAATTTTCCAGAGCTCAGCTGGGAGTGAGGGTGGAAACAGAGATTTACAATAGTAACTAAAATACCGTAGGAAGTACATGATACCTTGAGCTCACTTTGTAAATAAATACAATCTATTCTGAATGTTATTTGAATTGCAAGAATTAAGAAGGAAAGTATCTACTCTGCAAATCATTTGCTGCAAACTCTATCAGAATAATTTGTTAAGAAACTACTTAGAGCAAAGAATGAGGTAAAATATCTTGAAAGTTAAATTCCTTCCCTAACAAAAAAGCTGCTGAGTTTTGGACACCTAAGCTAAGACAGTACAGAAGAAAATGTCTGCAACATCATCACCTTTAAGCATTCTGAATAACTAATAAACTGGGCTGTTTTCTTTTGGCAGGGCGGGAAGCACAAAATTCAAGAGGAAAACGTTAAACCAAAAAAGCCCCTGGATGAAAGCAACAGGTGTTTGTTAATGAAGTACTAACGAAGATATAAAGCTGTTTTGGGGTGGTGGGAAAGGGGGAGCTTTGATATATATTCACGATGGCACAGACCAGACACTGCTTGTAATATTAACAGTCTAGAAAGACATTTTTTTTAAAAGATTTTATTTATTTGACAGAGAGATCACAAGTAGGCAGAGAGGCAGGCAGAGAGAGGAGGAAACAGGCTCCCTGCTGAGCAGAGAGCCCTGTGAGGGCCTCAGTCCCAGGACCCTGAGATCATGACCTGAGCCAAAGGCAGAGGCTTTAACTCACTGAGCCACCCAGGCGCCCCCAGAAAGACATTTTGAAGGGGAAGTGAACGAGTCACCAAAGAACACATATTAAACCACACCCGCCTCTTCCCTGGTTCATCCCCAAACTCAAAGGATCACTTCCCAGATTATTTCTCATCTTTACTGGATTGGTACGACAGAGGAATGAAGTCCAAATCATAGCAATTCTTAGGTTCTTAAATGTACTCAAGTATGACTTGTTTCTACCTACGTGCTATGTGAAATGCAGCTCTGTTTCCTCTGATTTTTTTTGTGTCCTTTCTCTTACGGGCCTCAAACAGCTTACATTGATGCCTTTTTCTTAACTCTTCATCTGATCTGTGCATTATGAAACCCATGGGATTGTTTAAGGAAGTTGACTTTTAACAATTACTTTAGCAAATAGAAATATAGCAAAATATTACATAGTACCACTGCATTAAAAAAAAACGAAGGCAGTCCAACTGTATAACATTCTGGAAGAGCCAAAAACATAGAGACAGTGCTTGCCGGGGCTTTGGGGGTATGCAAGGGTGAGCACAGAGGATTTTTTAGGACAGTGGAAGTACTTACATGGTACTGTAATTACAGATATGTGTCCTCCGTCTGTCCAGCCCCCTAGAATGTACAACACCAAGAGTAAACCCTAAGGCAGACTGCAAACTTGGAGTAGTTCTGATGTGTTAACATAGGTTCATCAGTTGTCACATCGTTTACCCCCCTGGTACGGACTGTTGGTGTTGGGGAGGGTGGGAGGGCTGGCGAGGTGTATGCGAAATGTCAGTACTTTCTGCTCAGGTTTGCTATGATACTAAAACTGCTCCCCAAACAGTCTATTATAGCAACAGCTGCAGCAGCAAAAGTCAGTAATAAGAAAGATACCATAGAGGGACTTGGAGAAAACTATACAACATACATTTTTGGCAGCTGTCCCTGTCGAGGCTTTGATGCTTCAAGAATGAGGTAGTTGTCACCTGAGCGAAGTCATTGCTGGAGAAGATAAATCACACAGTCCCAACAAAAAGACTTCTTAGGCAGGTACTTGACCTCGAAGGTCAGAATGATTCCAAAACTTTTAAGTTGATTCCCTAAGAGAGCACGGCCTGATCGAGGACTAACCTTAAACTACCCTGCAGATCAGCACAGGCCACAGAAAGGAACTAGAAAGGCTGTAAAGTTAAGGAAGGCTTAAGAGCCAAGTAATTTACAAACTATCAGGAGACCTTACAAGCCAGCCTCTGATTTCAGCCCTGGGGATATAAGATAACACTTCCTTATATCTATATAGCGCCCTACAGCTTAGTGTGTTTCACAGTCATTATTCCTTAAAAATGTCATTCTCTAGATGAGAAAACTGAGGAGCACAGAGAGGCAAGATGGCCCACCCAAAGGGTCATCTTTGTTGAAGTCCTGTGCTCTACGTAGTAGCTGCTTCCAGAGCCTGTCCTGGCCCGAACAACAATCCTAAAACGTAACAAGGTTTCTTCGGATTATGGTCCAAGGAATAGCTTGGATAGCTGGTCATGCTGGTGTCACACTGCCCCTCAGTAGAAGAGAATCGGAGCAATGTGGATCTGGAGTGTCTTATCCCTGGAACTGCTTCTCCTCTGAAATTCTTTCCCAAATTGGGAAAATCAGGATGAGCTCAGCTAGGTCTCAGGAAGAAATAGTTCAGCCTGAATGGGTACTCCCGTGATGATCTCATTCATTCCCCTTACCCTGATTAATTTGCTAGAGTTTACATTTTAAGGACATTGGAAGAGGGGACTAGTACAGGACATATAATGGGTAGATTTCTATAATTTCATAACAAGAGATATTAAAATGAATAGCATTGGCCATTGGAGTTTTACAGGCTGGGATACAAATGCTAAACTGTTTTCTTGTTAGTAAAAATGAAGCATACAATATACCTCCAAGTCTGTTGTTGTTTTTTTTTTTTTTAAGATTTTATTTATTTGACAGAAACACAGCCAGAGAGGGAACACAAGCAGAGGGAGTGAGAAGCAGGCTCCCCGCCAAGCAGGGAGCCCGATATGGGACTCGATCCCGGGTCTCCGGGATCATGACCTGAGCCGAAGGCAGTCGCTTAACCAACTGAGCTACCCCCAAGTCTGTTTTTAAACAGCACCCATAATATAGGTCAAGGATCAGATTCTGCAATAAATTTAACAACCAAAATTTCTTCTCCTTGGAGGTCAAAATTAATATGTCAGTCCCAACAACATAAAAGAACGATAGCGCTGAACTTTCTGTGCTTTTGAGATGATTCACATAAAAATGTAATAAGTTGCTGTTTGTTCTTGTTTTTAATTTTCCATTGTAGGCTGCAGTCTCACCCTGTGGATGAACAGGTAATGGCCTCTCCCGTCCTCAGGCATCTTGTGTGAATTCTGTAGTCGGCTGCCCTGTCCCTAGCTGTACACACAGGCAGTGTGGAAAGTCAGGCCTCTGGGAACCATTCTGGTAACAGTATCCTTAACAAATGTGTATTTGCCTGAAACTGTCGCTGGAAGTAGCAGAGTCTGAGCAACTTACTAAGAAAACAGCAGGTCTCACTTCTTATTTGAAATTCTCTTTGCCATACTGTGGGACCTAAAAGAGCTCATTGTACCTCTTTTCCCCTTAGTTTTCCCTTCCATAAAACAGAAGAATACTTCTTAATCACTTGGAAATGGACAAATACAAATGGTTGCAGGATACTTTGCCGATATAATAGGCTATGACAGCCCGCACGAGGAAGATGATAAATGTGCTATGACTGAGCCACCCTGTCTTTCATCCAGGGAGATAAAAAAGCCCACTGCGTTCCACTCTTGATGATTCAGTAGGACAAGAGGCATGGGGCTTTTTTTAACTTTCTACTTTACATCTGTATTCTTGAATTTTCTTTTTATAAATAAAATCACATTACCTTTTTATAAAAATGAAAAGAGCTTCAAGGATATTGATGGGATTACCAGAGGTGTATTAGGGTGTTGGAACCATATGTAATTTGTTTCTTTAGTTTCCAGATAGTCTGTAGTGTGGTTCTATTTTGTAAGTAAAAAGAATGAGTATTCTGCAAGTATTACTATTTCTGGGGCTAAGAAAAACTAACTGGCTTAATATGTGGTTTAGGATCAGCCACCGCTCTCTGAAAAGCCACAAACCTGTCAGCTATGCCGGGAAGATGGCAGCCGAACCAAGGTAGGGACAGCACCAAAACCCAAGCAGGTTCTTCATAGGGATGGCCCTTTCAATAATAGGGACTTTGCTCTGTAGAGTGTGAGAAAAGCAAAAGGAAGCAAGCATTTGTATAATATCTGTTTAAAAAATAGGTTGTTTGTTGTTGTTGTTGTTGTTGTTTTTAAAGATTTTATTTATTTTACAGAGAGAAGCACAGTTAGAGAGGGAACACAAGCAGGGGGAGTGAGAGAGGGAGAAGCAGGCTTCCCGCGGAGCAGGGAGCCCGATGTGGGGCTCAATGCCGGGGTCTCCGGGATCATGGCCTGAGCCGAAGGCAGTCGTTTAACCAACTTAGCCACCCAGGTGCCACCAAAAAAATAGGGTTTTTTTTTCCAGTCATAGTAAGTCCTGTCAGTAAATACCCATTAAAATAAATATAAATAATTTTTTTAAATAAACATAACTAAATGTTTATTGAGTGCCTGTTGTGTGGAATATGCTGTTTCACGTGCTAGAAAAAGAGTAATGAACAAGTGTAGACCCAAGTCCCTATTGTAAAGCTTATCTCTTGTGCCATCAGTTTATAGATGAAGAACAGATGGGCTCAGAGATTTTAGGTACATTTCACAAAGTTACTCAAGTCGTAAGTGGCAAAGCCCAGCTGCAATCTGACTTTGGCCCCAAAATCTATACTTGATCCTGTTAGAACCAATAGTTTGGGATGGGAGGGATTCTCTGAATTATTTGGAGAATCAGCCTTTGATTTCCCTGGAAATGAGCCCTTTCCACCAAAACCACTTGTTTTCCCTTCGGATCCTCGGGGCTCTCTGGCAGAGCACTCCCCCACTTTATTAGAGTAGGCAGAGTGAAGGAGGTGTTCAGATACAGTAACTGTTCTGATAGCCAGATCTTTAACCTGCTCACACTACTGTCCCCCAGCATGTAATAATGGTGCCCATTTCATTGTAGATGCTCAAGAAATGGACAAATGACTAAGAAACGAGTGCTTAGAAGAGATAAGGAAATGTGCCCAAATTCTGGATTGCAACCTACATGCTGCCATTTATGATCTTGCTGCATTTTAACACACAAAATTATAATATGGTCTAGTCTTAAATTAGCAGAATCCGATAAAGATGAACCTGCGTTTGTAGAATTAGAATTTGAATTCTAGAAGTATGTCCCAAAATAAACTGCTAATCTAATTCTGCCTTTTCTAAGCCATGCAGAGTAACCACAGTATGTCAAAGGAAAATTCCTCTCGGGCTTTCAAAAGTGAGCCCCTACCTCTGCTGCACCATTGGAAGGGGAATCGTTTGGGAGAAAGTGACATTATTAACGGCAGTTACTCTTCACAGCCTTTCTACAGGGACCCTTGGAGCTCTGTGTGCACCACCCTGTCATAGCCTTACCCAGTGACACTGCCAGAGTAACCCACCGGCTGCCCCACTGCATGACCACTAAAGAGTCCAAATGCTTCATAAAGAGACTGATTTCCCTATAAAGAGGACGCAGGGAGCTGTGCGCGTGCCGCACTGATAGCCCAAAGAATGTGCTGTTAGGGCATGCCAGGAAAGTATTATAAGTACATCAGTGTATTAGGAATTATACTTTTGGTTCATACTCAGCAAAATGTTTAATCCTAAGCTGGCTACCCAGCCCACTGCTAGGTCACTAACTCCCTGCCTTATTTGCAGTATTCTTAGGTACTTACAAACTAATTTTAGAATTAGCCCACCTAAAAGTGAGTGTGACGAATCAGAGTATTCTTAAGATAAATTATTTGTGTATTATCTGTTCTTTGGAATTCTGTGGCACTGCTTCTCTTCATTTAGGTCTAAGAATGAGACAGTAAGCTTCTTTGTGGACAGACTGTGTTTTGTCAGATACCACCTGGCACCTAGCAAACGTTCAGTCAGTACTTGGTTAGGCATTGTGCATTTTCCATATTTGGCCTTTTATATCCCATGCATCTGTATGCTCTGCCCTTCTGTTCCCCACCTGACCTCCTTCTTCTGCTTGTAGAATGTGTGTAAGAACTGCAGGGGAACTTTCTGTAATGCGTGCTCAACAAACGAACTGCCTCTTCCTTCAAGTATCAAGCCTGAGCGAGTTTGCAATCCCTGCCATGAGCGTCTGATGAAACAGTATTCAACCAGCCCATCGTAAGACTGGAAGCCAGGACCTGGGCCAGCATCTCCACCCCTGTTAGATGTCAGGATCTCCTAGAGCCCAGAACTTAGAGTCAACTCCATCGCTGATAGGAATGCTTTAAACCAGGTCCAGGAAGAAAAGGCAGTGGTTGGGGGTGCTGTGCTGGAAGGTTTGCTCACTTTCCCTAATGACTGTATGAATAAAAGTTACTCGGTTGAGCCTCTCTCTTTTAAATCTAAACAACCCCACCTTTGAAGGCTTTATTTTGTAGCATGTTTCTGGAGCAGCTATTCATTTTTATGAATAGTGATAATACTGGCATGGTTATATAATAGGAGAGAGGGTCCATGCAGATAAGAAAAAAAAATAGGAAAATCATCATCTCATTACATTTGCAGATTCAAGGGGGAAAGATAAATGTTAACTGAGATCAAAATGACAGATGTTTTATATTATCCCCAGGTGCTGCTAGACATAGACAGTTCCCTCTTCACCCCCACTACCTACCTCTTTAAAGTTATCTCTACCAAACTGTGAACCCAAACTCAGGGAAAAGAAATTAAAGAGTAATATAAATTTTGAATGTACTTAAAGCAATGTAATTTATTATAGTTTGGGGACCAGAAAGGTCCTGGCCTTACAAGTGTTTTCAGTATCAGAATAAGAGGAACATTTGCCCTTTCTCCACTTAATGACTTCAGAAATGAATATTTGCCCTTTTCAGAATGTCCTCCTGCAAAATAAAAGCCAACTCCCTTCCTAGGCCTTCCCTGCTCTCCCAAATCATAATGAAATTTGTGTTTTGAAGATAGGGTTTGAGTTTTGCAAGTAGGAGGTATTGAAAGCAAAGCTTAAATGTAAAGTAAAACAATTTGAATTTGTCCATGGCTGAGATCAGTTAGCACAGAATATTTATTAAATTTTCTTGAATAAGGGGTACATTCTTCTGAACCAAGAATCAGAACTGGTAGACAGGTTTCTTGGAAAGTGTGATACTTAAAACATCTCTTCATAACAAATCCTTTAGGGAAAAGCAGGGGAAGTGCATTCCACAAGGGAAGGAAAACAGTGGTATGTGCTATTTTGATTATGTTACATGTGTCTAGATTGTTGATTCCAGTTAAGACCTAAGAAGATTCAGATTCTGTAACTGGTTTAGAACTCTGGAGTGGAAACATCCTGGAACCAGGATACTTGATAAATTCGCCTCAAAAGGGTTATAGCCTGGGAAAGAGTTGTTATTCTAGAAGTCTGGCCTGTTACATGGTGAAGCTGAGCTTTTAAGAGTACGAGGAAAAAATAAAATCTAATAATTCTTGCCTAGGCTGTTGACTGTTTTTTTTCCCCTTTAAGTAACATTGTGTGGATATGTCTGTGTGTGAGATTCTTCATCTTATTTTTGGCCATCTGCATGTTCTCAGCACTGTTCTAGGTGCTACAGGTAATGTGGGGAATTATCCTAAATTAGCAAAAGCTATTTTATAATTAGTTTTGAATCAAATTGAAAAGAGGCAGCTCTGTACCTGGAATGTGAGAAGGAATAAGTAATTAGCCACTTGAGATTTTATTGTGACTTACACACAAAGCTATTTAGGGTTTTTTTTACCCCAACAAAATTCCAAAGATCTCTTAGTGCAGCTGTCCACAAAAGCAAGGGAACCAACTCATGAATGCCTTGACTTCATGTTGTCTTCCTTAAAAATTGTGCTTTCCATTATTCAAAGTGTAGCATCAACAAGAATACCATTCTTAGGAATAAACAACCAAAGAGGCATAAGATTTGTATGCAGGACTACTGAACATTGCCTAAAGAAATTAAAGATCACAACAAATGAGAGGACATCCCATGTTTATGAATTGGAAGACAATATTAAGATGTCAGTATTGCTCAAAACCATCTACAGATTCCATGTAATCCTATCAAAAATCCCAATATTTTTTGCAGAATTAGAAGCATCCATCCTAAATTCATATGGAATCCCAGGGGACACCCAAACAGCCAAGACAATCTTGAAAAAGAATAAAGTTGGTCTCATTTCTTTTGTCAAAACTTAGTACAAAGCTACTGTGATCAAAACAGTATGGTTAAAAAAAAAATGTGGTACTGGCTTAAAGACACAGACCAATGGAATAGGAGAGCTCAGAAATAAACCTTCATATATATGGTCAAATGATTTTTGAGAAGGGTGCCAAGACCAGAAGGGGGTTGAAAGGCAGTCTTTTCAGCAGATTTGGTGAGAAAATTGGATGTCCACATGCATGCAAGGGAAAAAAAAAAGTGGGACCCCTACTACAACATATACAAATATTAACTCAAAATTGTTCAAAGAGCTAAACAAATGAGCTAGAACTAGGGGGGAAAAACAGGAAAAGATTCATTAGATTTTGCAATAATTTATTGGATAAGACACCAAAAGCACAGGCAACAACAGCACAAATAACACGGGTCGGACTTTCATTAGAATGGTGGAGAAGCTGGAACTCCTGTGAGCTGCTGGCAGCAGTGCAGCCACTGCAGAACAGTATGACGGTTCCTGAAGAAATTAAAATCACCAGGTAATACAGCAATTCCCCTTCTGCATATACTATATTCAAAAGTGAAAGCAGGGCCTCAAACATATTTATACAGCTACGTTCATAGCAGCACTTACAACAGCCAAAACGGGAAGCAACCCAAGTGTCCACCAAGAAGAAACGAGGTAGATACATAAATGAAGTATTAGCCTTAAAAAGGAAGGAAATTCTGGTGCATACTACTACATAGATGAATCTGGAGGACATTGTAAGTCAAACAAGCCAGTCATAGGACGGATAGGACTCCACTTGTGTGAGGTCCCTGGAGCAGATTCAGACACAGTAGAATGGTTGTTGCCAAGGGTTGAGGGAAGCGGGGAAGTGGATACTGAGTTTCAGTTGGGGAAGACGAACATGGGTTCACACACAGCTCTACTGAGAGGGTCAAGAAGTCAACACTTGGTAGCAGTGGGCACAACCCAATATCCAATCTTTCATTAGAAACTAAAACGTGCAGGGTTTTTTTTGTTTTGTTTTGTTCCTTAAGATTTTTATTTGACAGCACAGCGGAGGTGGGGGGGGGGCAGCAGGCAGGTGGAAAGGGAGAAGCAGGCTCCCTGCTGAGCAAGGAGCCTGATGTGGGACTCAAAACCAGGACCCTGGAATCAGGACTTGAGCCAAAGACAGACATTTAACTGACTGAGCCACCCAGGTGCCCCTAAAACTTGGTTTCTAACACCATTATCCATTAAAGGGAACCAGGACTCTTTGAAGAAATGGCTGATGCTAGGTCTGGGACATCTTGTAATGCCAGAAAGTAAGAAGTAGCTTAGGAACCAAGGGATGGGGGACATTGAAAGGATACAGAAGCCAATAAAAAGCTCCCAGTGGCCAAAGCCAAAATAGTGTCAGCAACGAAATAATGTAATACAGGATTATAAACCAAATTACAAAATATCTGAGCTCATATTGATATGAAAGATTATAAATGAGGGAAAAGTGGCATATCTACACAGAAAAATTCCAAGTGATTTTGTAGCTATTTCAAGATGAAGCTTCCTACCTCTTGAATGTGGGCTGTGCTTAGTGACTTGCACAATATAGAAAGTACAATTAAAAAAAAAAAAAAGTACAATATAGAAAAAAAGGAAATTTATAGTCACCTAGCAAACATTATCTTGACCAGGTGATCAAAACTGATGTCAATAATAAATCACTCTGAAAACATGAATTTTTCATAAGATGTAGTGAAAACGGGACACTTATGTTCTTCCTCCCCAAATCCTGTAACTCCAGTGTAACAATGAGAAAAACCTCAAGAAAACTCCAACTGAGGGACATTGTACAAAATATCTGACCAGTCAGTACTCCTTAAAATTGTCAAGGTCGTCAGAAACAAAAAAGTCAGAGGTTAAAGAGACATGATAACTAAATGTAATGTGGTATCCTGGAACAAGACAGGAAGGAAAAGCCAATAAAACCTAAATGAAGTGTGGAATTTAGTTCAGGGCAACATACTAACAGCTGTGACAAATATACTGTAGCAATGTAAGAGGTGAACAACAGTTAAACTAGATGAGCTACGTATAGGAATTCTACTTTTCCAGTATTTTTGTATACCTAAAACTACTCTGAAATTAAGTTTACTTAGGGGCACCTGGCTGTCTCAGTCAGTGGGACATGCATCCCTTGATTTCAGGGTTATGAATTTGGACCCCACATTGGGTAGAGAGATTACTGAAGAAAAAATCTAAAAAAAAAAAAAAAAAAAAAAAAAATTATATATAAAAAAGGGTACTTTCATACTCATTAAGTAAAGGTCTAACCTTATGGAACTAACTCCCTAAATGTTGTTTATTTCCAAACAGAATTTTCCTCAGAATGAGGATTTTAAAGTCAGATTTATAGCTCAGTCTAAGTCAATAAAAATGTATGATAAAACTCTTAAAAGAGAATTTAACCATTCTATGAAAGGACCCCAGGTATTGACTAGTGATTTTAAAGTAGTTTTGGGGGCCACTGTCTATTATAGCCTCATTTTAGCTTTGCTCAACAGAAAATATAGGCCCTTTTTAAAGAACTGTATTTCAGAAGTGACCATGTTTTGATGTAAAATAAAACAACTTTCAAGTAACAGGCTACTATATCCTCTTAAAGGTCCCTCAAGTCAAATCTTAAGGATTCTTAGACATTTGTTGGCTTGGGAATTTGTCAATTGTTGAGATGTTTTATTCTCAAAGTCCCTGAGGACAATTAATTGTGTTAACACATTACT
This sequence comes from Spilogale gracilis, assembly GCA_004023965.1. Taxonomy (NCBI): domain Eukaryota; kingdom Metazoa; phylum Chordata; class Mammalia; order Carnivora; family Mephitidae; genus Spilogale; species Spilogale gracilis. The sequence continues at coordinate 6,762 of PITA01008257.1, read as the reverse complement.
TTTGTACAAGAGAATTTTGTAAGCATGTCAGTCTCTACCAAACCAGAAATTAAGTATCTGGCATATACAATTTCTTTTTTTTTTTTTTTTTTTAAGATTTTATTTACTTGACAGAGAGAAACACAGCCAGAGAGGGAACACAAGCAGGGGGAGTGAGAGAGGGAGAAGCAGGCTTCCCGCCGAGCAGGGAGCCAGATGTGGGGCTTGATCCTGGGTCTCCGGGATCATGACCTGAGCCGAAGGCAGTCACTTAACCAACTGAGCCACCCAGGCGCCCCTGGCATATACAATTTCTACACCTAGAATAAAAGGCAAATTTCATTGAAAGACAGCACACTGAAATGTAAAATTAGTAAAATAGAGTCAGTGTCCAGCTGTAAGGACTGCTGAGAATGTCGGCTTCCTAAGAGTTACTAATTAAGCTTTGTAGAGAGAGCACTCAGGCCTCCAATAGGCAGACAGGATAGAAAAGCCATAGAAGTCCCCAAGCAGCAACACTGCCTTACATTTGGGGGTGCTGCTTTCTGACACAATAGCATCATTCATATTCAATTATAAGGTCTATCAAAAATAGTTTATTCTTGTAAGTTAAAGCAAGTTAAAAATTAGCCCAATATTGTAACTTGTATTCCCTCATTTGCTTTCTTGAGGAGACCAAGAAATGAATGATATTGCAGCCAGTCGCTATCAGAGAGTGTGACTAACTCGGTTGGTCTTTAACCCTTGGTCTTTATTCTCAAATGTCATAGTCAAGTGACAGAAAGGAAGGTTGAGAACTCTTCAGTTCAGTTAGAACCAGGTATGTTTCGCGATCACAGGTCTTTGAATATACTTGTGAAATTTCACCTATGGACTTCACATTCAGTCCGGATCATTTTAAAGTCTTTTTCTTAAATGTACCATAGAGATCCTTGTGAGTTTCACTGAGCCCATTCATAGTCTACACTGGCTTCCACAGCTTTTCACTATAATGACCTAATTCTGATACAAAACCTAGCAGTCATAAAAGGGGAGATTTAAGAGTTGCACCACACAGGCGTGTGCGGATGGCTCGGTTGGCTTAGTGTCCAGCTCCTGAATTTGGCTCAGGTAATGATTTCAGTCTTGAGATCAAGACGCACATCACACTCCATGCTCAGCATGGAGTCTGCTTGGGATTCTCTTTCCCTCACCCGCTGCCTCTCCTCCCACTCCTATGCTCTCCAAAACAATAAATAAGAATTACACTACACAGGGACACCTAGGTGGCTCAGTCAGTTGAGGATCTGCCTTGGTTCAGGTCATGATCCTAAGGTCCTGAGACAGAGTCTTGCATTTCACTTCCTGCTCAGTGGGGAGCCTGCTTCTCCTTCTGCCTGCTGTTCTAATAAAGAAAAAGAAAAAAAATTACACCACATAAAAATAATTTCTGCCATGACAAGCAAACAAAATGGCAAAGTGCTGAGAGGAAAGGTATTTAGTTAGCTCACTGCAGAATAAAGGGCTCCTACTAAGAAAAAAAAATCAAATACAACAGGAAAGTGGTCAATAAATATCACAGAAAGCCAATCGGGAAAATCCAGTTTGTGGAAACCTCTACAAGTATAATCTTGTTTCTACAAATAAGGGCAAAAGAAATGGAAGGAAAAATAGACAAATAAAATAATAGGCACTTCATTTTCACTAAAGAAGATATTTGTATGACCTATAAGCTTATGAAAAAATGTTCACATTATCAACTGTCATGAACAGTAAATAACCACTACACACAGAAAGGCTAAAATTACAAGCTGGCACCAAACGGTGAGGCTGTGGACCTACTGGAACTCTCACACTGTTGGTTTTACAAAGTAAGATGACCACTTTAGAAAAAAGTATGTCAATTTCTAGTAAAATTAAAAATGTACCCATCGTACAACTCAGGTTACTCAACTAAGTACTACCCAAAAGAAATTAAAACGTAGATCCACAGAAAGGCTTGCACAAGAATGTTCATAGCAACTTTATTCATAAGAGCCAAAAACTAGAAACAGCCCATTGTCCATCAGCTGTTCATTTAAATGAAAGGTTAAACTGTGGTACTGTCCTACAACAGAATACTACTTGGCAATGAAAAAGGAACAAAGAGCTGAAACAAATAGATAAATCTCAAAACATGCTGAGTTAAACTTTACACAAGAATACATACTGCGTGATTCCATGTATTTGAAAGTTCTACAATAGGTCAACTAATCCACGGTAAAAACGAAATTCTAACAGGAAGAAGGGATGGGACAGGTGCAAGACTTGACTGAATAAAGAAATTTTGTGATGTGATGGAAACGTTCCGTAACTCGCTAGAGGCTACACAGTTGTACATTAAAACTCATTACATGACAGGTACACTTAACATTTGTTTACTGTAAATTTTACCTCAAGAAAAAAAAACAGTATGTATTTCAAAAAGCTTAAGAGTCAACTATGTCTACAACTTGGTATCTATAAAGACACCTTGATGGGTGCACAAATATGAGGATAAAAGTATGACAAAATATTACTTGTCGAACCTAGGTGTAGATATACATATGTATGTTTATAATTTATTCTCTATACTTGAAAGTTTGTTAAATGTCATAATAACCAACTGCAATGTGTGGATTGTTGTTTAGATCCTCATTCAAATAAAACTTTTTTAAAAATTACTTTTCAGAAAGATATTTGTGATAAGAAATTAGTATTTTTAGGAATGGTGGTTTTTTAAGTCCTTTTTAAAGAAGAGATGTATACTGAAATATATTCAGGTAAAATGATGCTAATGCCTTGGATTTGCTTGAAGACTGATACAAGGAGTAGTAGACAGGGATAATAAGATGGGGGGAAAATGGAGACAGGATATGAAGACAATTCACAGGAAAGGATATTCCAGAAGTCTTGAACATGAAACGCTACCTCCTAAGAAAATACCACTGCAGGTTTTTTAGAATCAGTCAGATTGGCAAATAGACTGCTAATATGCTGTGTTAGTGAGGTTATGGGAAAATGGGCACTTGCATTGCTGGTATAAACTAAAAAAAAAAAAACAAAACTAATTATTGATAAGTTCAATTTTAGACATAAATTATAAGTGCACATACTCTGACCATCTACCCTAGAGAAATTTATGTATGTACAAAATGACATAAATGTATACAAGAGAATTCATCTCAGCATTACAACAGCAAACGACTGGAAACAATTTACCTGTTCACCAGTAAGGGACAGGTTAAATTATGTATATCCATACTGTACATTTTTTTAAAATGAGAGGATTTTATATATGGATATAAAATGATCTTTGGGATATATTACATGGAAAAAAATGGCACAGAACAGCATGTATAGTTATGCTATAATTTATATTTTAAAAAGAAATGAAAATTTTGAAATGAAAATATTAAATATTTGCTTATCTATACAGTAAATATCACTGGAAGTTTTCCTGGAAACTGATGACAGGGTTGCCTGAGTAGGGGAACTAGTGGCTAAAGTATAGGTTGGGAGGCAGACATCACTGTATATCCTTTCCTATCTCTTGAATTTTATTTTGTTGAAAAAATAAAATATAAACAATTTATAAATTACCCCATCCATTTATTTTCATATCATTAAGGTTTAAGAACCAAACTAAACCTTCTCATATCCCTATCCTAAAATTCATAAGAAAACCACCTAACTAAAAAATTGGGCAAAAGCTTGACACAGACATCTCACCAGAGACAATATGCAGATACAAATAAATATATATATATAAAAGATGCTCACCATCTTAGGTCTTTATGAAACTGCAAAACAAAAAGATAATAGCTCATACTCAAAACACTGACAACACGCAGTGCTGACAAGAACCAACTGCTGCAGGAACTCTTACTCATTACTAGTGGGAATGCAAAATGACACAGTTACATTGGAAGAGTTTGGCAGTTTCTTACAAAACTAAACATAGTCTTACCATATGATCCAGCAGTCGTACTCCTTGGTATTTACCCAAATGAGGTGAAATCTTATGTACACACAAAAACCTACACATGAATGTTTCCAGCAGCTTTATTCCCTTCCTACAAACTGCAGAGATTCTTTTCTAATCTGGATTCAGAGAAAATGTATTCCTATTACAGGACAGCATTTTTTTTTTCAAAGCCTCTGGAACTAAGGCCTGCCTCTACTGCTGAGACAGATACACCATTCCACTCCATAAAACACACCCTGCCAGTTCAATGTGAATGCTTTCACATGGTTTAGGGGAAACTCTTACAACAACGGAATGTTTTAAATTATAAAAGGAACAGGGCACAACCCAGAGAAAAAACTCCAAAAGAGAATCTGTTAAGGGACTGTTCATAGCAGAGGATGCAACATGCTGACTCCTAATAAGCAGGGACCTTGCCTCAAAATGGCAGATGGCTGTAAGTGGCCTTCTCCCACTTCCTCCTCTCTGCACCACAGAAGTAATTAAGAAGGATTTAGAGCCTCCCACTCTAAGTGGATTCAGTCTCCCTCCCCACCTGGCAGAAGCTTCATTCACCCAGGCAGAGGGACAACTCTGGTTCTGCTTCATTCTCTGATATCAGTAGTGTAGCAATCAGATCAGAACCTCCAGCAATCTCCCTGGTATTTATATGCTACTTATCAAGAGTTACCGCTCCCCGCAATTCAAGTAGCTAGCCACAGCAAGATTGGTAAGGTGTCCGTATCTAAACCTACTATTTTTTTACACCTTTACCACCAAAGAGATTATAAAGACACAAAGGACCCAAACACAAGATCAAAATTCACCATCATTACTTCTTTCAATAGCTAATGGTAATACACAACCTAGTTTTGTCAAATTTTGGGAGACAGAAGGATGTCTTCTGATTGGATGGAAACAAAAGATTCCTTTTAATCTATTATGTACCTTACCTGTCCTTCCAGTAGCTACATCTGCCTTCTCAGCAATCATTTACTAACCTAAATTAAGAGCTATAACCTACTAACGGAGTAAAGTATATGAATTTGTAAGATGACTTCCCAAGAATGGCCACCTGTTGTACTAAGCACTCATTCATTAGCGTGGCAAGACACCCTCTTACCACCTTCGTGCTTACCCACCACATAACATCTTAATGCTTTTGTTCTCATTCTTTTCCTAGAGATGGACAAATGAAACTCATTAGCTTTAAAATAAAGTAATTGCAAATGAATTAATTTCTCATCAACCCCAATCCCAACAGTCACTATAGATTTTTTCCATAGAAATCAGATACCTACTGCTAAACAGAAAAAAGATCATATTCTAACAGAGCATACAGTAACAGACACCACTTCCAATGGCTTGGTATACTCAGCCCTATGTGAAAACACATTTCTACTTAAGTAGTAATACTGGAGATGTTCAGATGGTTAACGAAGTCACACTCATATGGGATGATAAAAATACAAACAAAATTTACAATTTCTTCTCATACTGTATCAGGCTTTGATGTAACAAAAATATATTTGGTTGATACACACACTCCAAAATAAATACTCTTAGGTAATCTTCAGCCTGAAACAAGCCTTCATTTATTGACTACTTACAGTACAGTGATTTCATATCTTAGCTGGTAATCAAAGATGGTTATGCATTAAATGAGAGAAGACGTCATCTCTCTTCCAGGTATCACCTCTCAGAAATCTGGGCTAATTCAATTTTAAGAACTAGAATTTTATCTCCTGGTAACTATGTGGCAGTCGTCACCCTGAGAACAGGAACAAGGCAAAGAAAGTATACAGGACTTTGATTCTCCTACACAGGTGCACATAAAGTTAGTTTATTAAGGACTACATTTTGAAGCCAGCCATTTCGATCCAGTATTTAAATAACAAGCTGTTTAATATTAAAGCAGAAGGTACTGTCACAATGTGACAGAAGTACAGCTTTATCCATATACCCTTCACACAGTTATACATTAAATGCTATTTTTTTTTTTAAGCAAGGCACCCCTACTTGTTCTAAAATATGGGATGTGCTATCCCACTGAAAAAGCAAATGAGACAGATTTTTTTTTCCTCTCAGGAGCTGGTTTAAATTCAAGTGAAGCCATTAATGTCCTTACCAGTCAGGACTGTTCTGACATGTCACTTCACAGTTTGAGACTAACCAACACCCTCAAGGTTTACCCACAATCAAAAAAACTTGGGGGGTGAGTGTTCAGAGAACTTTTAAGACTAGATTCTCTCCTTAAGGATACAGGCACCAAAGTCAAAGTCAAACGCCTTTAGCACAAGCTTAGAAAGGCAAAACATTTCTAAAGACATAAAACTGCCAAATTGTTGTCACTTACACTCACTAACCTGTGATACTTATTGTTTTCTTTTTTTTTAATTTCTATACCTCAACCTAAGTAATCTAATACACCTAAAATTAAAACTACTCTGCCAAACCTTAATGATTCAAAGGTCTGAAACCCTTCCTTGCTTTGGTGAGTATTTGGTTAAAATAAATCAATATTTCATTCCAGACAAGTTTTCCATCAGAGCCTTAATTCACAGGCATAAAGACAAAACCTCTAACAGATCATTTGTAAAACAGGAGGAAGGCTTTCAAGGACAGTGATGAATAAAAATATGTAGTCTTTTCATTGAGTAACACATCTCCTATGAAAACAAATTGTTTAAACATATATAATAAAAACCAGATTTTTAAATCAGATCTTAAACAGATTAAACAAAAATTTTAAATTTGTGGTTTATTTCATAATTCCAAACTGAATCCTTCCTTTCCCTTTCTAAACAGTCCAGTATGTA